>BQNB010030917.1:0-54439 GCA_026074375.1 Tanacetum coccineum
TAAGAATTCACATCCGAATAGTCGATATTCCACCAAGAAGATATCTTACGCATAATCTGTCTCACTACAACGCATTGAAAGAAATTCTGATCAATCGATAGGGAGACAGGAAAAGGGGTATCAATACACGTTCGATTCACTGATGGTTTATCGAACCTACCCCGAAAATGTTCAAAGAATTCACGTTTCACCTGAACCGGGTCATCGACCCACATCCCATTCACCATAATACCCCGAATATTAGATTGATTGCAATCCTTAATTTTAAGTAAACATAGCCTAAATTGTTTCGACTACATTACCATGAATTGCAATAGGGCTGAGCATCGGGTCAAACCGAAACCAAACCAGGCAGACCTGAATTGAAACTGAAACTGAATTCGGGTCGGCTCAAGTTTTTTCGATTTAGTTGGGTCAGTTTCGGTTTTAGACAACGGTCCCCGAAATTCCAAAAAAATTGGAGGGAAAGCGTTGCAGTATCACTTTTTTCCTTCACAGTGCAACATCACTTCAGTCCCAACAGTAATAACATCCTTAGTTATTGAATTTAGGCATATAGATTTGATAAAGGATATGCTACATTCATTTGGTATTGAGCCATTCCTTATTCCACATTAATGAAAGCTAACAAAGGATGTTATTTTTTCTCAGGAACATCAGTTGTTATGACAGTTTTATGGTACATCGGTAATGAACATGGACATCCAGGCCACATAGGTCGTGTAGCTGCATGGTGCTGGACAAAAACTGGGCGAACAGGGAAGGCAAGTATGAATTGGTCATGGTTTAACTAAAGGATTTTTTTTTTGTCATTTATTCTCCTTTTATTTGGCTTCGGTAGAAATGTGTTACTACTGTTCATTTTGCTAAGCTATTGGAAATGTTTATGATGTTGCCTTCCTTCAGTTCCTTGCTGCATTATTGGAGTCCGTTCCATTAACAGAGATCGTTCCATTTAGTAAAAGACAGTGACTTAGTGCTCAAAGTCAAAGCCCCCCCTCTTCTTCTCTGACAATAGTGGTATCCAATTAAGGGGATCATGATGATCCAAATTAACTTCTTATAGTTTCACAACTCCAAACCATAACACTTTTTATGCAAAAAAAGAAAAATAACCTTGTAATAAACCACAAAACACATGTACTCTTTTGCACAGTTATGTAAATATGTAGAGTAAAAGCCATTGCTGGGCTGTAAACGAACCGGACGTTTCAGTGAACATTTCGTGAACCGTGCGGTAAGATGTTCGATTATGTGTGCTTATTTATTAAATGGACGAACGTGAACAAGATTTTCTGTCCGTCTAGTTAAATGAACGAACATGAACACACGCTTCGTCCGTTTATTAGCGTTCGTGAACGTTCGATTATTTCGTTCGATTATGTTCGTCCGATTACGTTCGTTTATTTCGCTCGTTTACGCTCGATTATTTCGTTCGTTTATGCTCGATTATATCATTTGATTAACATATCAAATATTGCAAATTTTTGTTAACTTGTATACCAATTATTTCAAAGCTTCCTAAATCCCTAATAATAATATATGCCATATAGTATTTAAATACTTGTTAATTTCTTTTAAATAATATTAAATTTTGATGAAATTGAAAAGTAAAAGCAAACTCGGAAAATGCGGCAAATTTAGCGCCACTAAAAATTCACGGTACAAGTATATAATATACTATATATAAGATATTTTTCATTATACCTAACTTTCTCATCTAAATCTAAATCATTTATATTTTCAACTTAGATATAGAACTAATAGTTAAAGCTCTGCCCCTTTTACCACAAAATTCTACCTTCTACAATCTAACATGGGTTGATCTATTAACACATCGATTAGTAAAAATATACGACTAGTGGCGATACCTTTTCCACCAATTTTGAAATGTAAGATTTCACATTATCTTTTCTACTTTAGTGATTCTTGCTTCTTTTAGTCATTGTAAGATAAAATTGGATTACTTCTTTTAATTTGATAGCTTATTCGTATATAATACCTATCTATTTGCAGTTGGAATTTTGTGGTTAAGGTTTTGTAATGATGTTTATGGATGAGAAAGCATTATAGATGAATGTTTTAACTGAAAATGGGATTAAGTATGGCACATGTGGAATTACCAATGGAATTGATTTATTAGCTAATCGATATTAAGTTTGATAAGTGTGTGAATCTAAAGACTGGGAAATACGGAGAGCTAATATGCTTGTAGTGTATAAAAATAAGGTTCTTTATCCACTTAGGTATAATCATTGTATTTTTTGTTGCATTTTATATATTCGATGTGATTTGATTATGCTTGTTAATAATTAATTGAGGTTGTGTTATGTATATTTAAAGTGATTAGCAAGTTTTTGAAGTTTCTGATGGCTAGATTGCAATAAGAATACCAAAGTAATGTAATGTATACAAGAACACGAACATACATCCGTCCGTGTCCGTCCGGTTTGTTTACATCCCTAGTCACAAGTATACAGCTCAACTCACAAGGCTTTTCAAAAAATTTAGTTTACCAACAACTATTCTCTTAGTCTCAAATTATATGCGTTATTTCTTTTATTGAGCGATAGTTCAATCCAAATTTACTTCTCATCCTACTGTTGGTGTTAATCTTACATCATATTTTGTCATTATTCATTGTAGATAAGCTTATTTGTGGAGCTGATTGGTATCGTCATTATTATGGGCTACAAAAAAAGAAAACCAAGGTACCTTTTTATCTTTTAACTGTAATTTTTCTTAGAGTGGTTTAATAATCTAATGTCTCTTTTTGTTTCATGTAGGAACAAGTTGATTTCGTAACTATCGAGCTTACTTGAGAAATGACAGCTTGATCAAAACTTTTGGATGACTTCTAAACCGCTTCTTTTGGATCACGCATCTTTTCAACATATTTTGGATGTAGCTTTTGGATGACTTCTAAACCTCTTCTTTGACGACGTTCAAATAGATGTTCTATAGAGGTTATCATGTATATATTAACTAAGATAATGATGTTGTTTAGATGTCCTTATGTAAACATCAACTAGGCTGATGATGCTAATATATTTTAGCAAAATGATGTACGTTAACATCAGTTTGGATACATGATGTTATAAAGACCATATTTTAGGGAAATGCTATATATATATGATCAGACCATATTTTAGGGAAATGCTATATATATATGATCTGATGGGTCACTTAAAGTAATAGCTTTAGTTTTATGCTCGGTTATGTCCGTTTACATTTAGTTACGATCGTTTATGTTCGTTTACGATTATGTCCGTTTACGTTTGTTTATGTCCGTTTACGTTCATTTTTTGTCCGTTTATGTTCGTTTAACTCATTAATGAACGAACATAAACGAACATGAACAAGTTCAAATCTAAATGAACGAACATGAACAAAAATTTTCGTCCGATTACGCGTCCGTGTCCGTTTATTTGTCCGGCTAAAATTAAATGGACGGACACGAACACACCTCCGTCCGTGTCCGTCCGGTTCGTTTACAGCCCTATCCCCACTTAATGACCATGCATGTTTATTGGAGTGATGTATTTCTACAGGCTGTCCACTTCTTTACCTTTTATGCACCTCTGTGGGGCACAATTCTTTTCAACGGGATCGTTTACTTTCAAGTCATAGGCATGCTAAACAACGTGACTCGTGTAAGTTTGCAGTATTCTTTGAGCAAGTTCTTTTATTTGCGGTGACAATTGTACCATTCAGGTATTGGTCCAAGATGTTTTCTGTTCTGGGTTCCCACACGAGCAGATATAAAGGTATGTATATCTTTTCATGTTGCAATCTCGATAGCCTTACTATTTAATGGGTCATCTTGGGTTATGTGTTTATATCTAACGGGTGGATATAAAAATAGTAAAAAGGAAACAGGTCAAATCAGTCAATACAGGCCCAAAGGGAACTTAAATTCATAAAATACGACTCGTTTTCACCTGTTACCAAACCTGCCCAATTCGCGACCTGTAAATTTCATGTCAGCAGATTATGGAGTTCATGAAAAATCTAACAACTATATATATCAGGTCCATAGTGAACCCAATGCGATCACTATAACCAGTGATAAAAAAAATCGCATCTATAGTATTTAGTAACCTAATAATAGTCACAAGAGTGCAATATTTATGCACCAATTAACATGATTTCCCAGGAGTTCTATTGAGTCATGTAAAAAGCCCTTTTTCCAATATGCAACGAAAAGGTTGCATACACGGAATTTTCTCTTTGGCTAATCTTTCCTTTAAAAGTTGTTTTTTAGCTTTTTGGTTCATTGCTATCTTTCTTTGGACAGGCTTTCAACCGTTGGGGTTACTATCCGCTCATTCTTATAGGAGCATGAAGTTTTGGCCATCAACCTCAACATCAAAATGCAATAGAACTGGAGTTGCTTAATCAGTTAGGATATGTGAGCATGGGAGAAAAAATCAGGTTACCTTGTTAATGAAATCTAAAGCTTTCATAACGCATTTTAGTACATTTCACATGATTTTAAACCCATTTGATATGCTCATCCCATTTGGCCGTTCCCTTTTCATTTAAATCTTTTAGGTTAACCTATTCGACCCGTTAAAGATAAACCCAAGCCTGTGCCGACTGTATAAGAAAAGACATATAACATGAAGCCTTTGCCAATTTTTTTTGTTGCTGTACTTTAACTAAAAGTATTAAAGTTTGATGAACAGCTAATAAAAGGTTGTAAGAAAAACCAAAATTTTAAGTGTTATCTGGTTACCTTAGACCTTCAAATGGAACACCAAATTTCGACTCAAGTGTAATTGTGCTTAAGCTTGCCTTTAGTTCATCTACAGTCCCGTCCATAAGTCCATTGCACAAATAGCAAATAAAATTGATTTCTACATTAGAATTAAATTAGTATAATGCAATACACTCTCTGACTCTGGATCGTTATAGTGTATAATATAACAATTACATCTTCTAACCGGCTTGGAAAGCCAAACCATTGCTGATGAAACTGATACAATTTTTTGGAGGATGACAAATGCGACTGAATCAAATTTTAAAGTCAAATGTGCTTATGTTGATCTATGTGGTAGTGGACAAAAAGTGATTTGGTAGGAGCTGGTATGGTATTATCAGTGTATTCCCAAACACTCATTCTTATTGTGGTTAGCTATCCAAGAAAGATTAGTTACACAAGACAAAATTGATTAAATGGGGAAATTATGCAGTTAATAGATGTAATCTCTTTATGAATGATTCTGAAGACCATGGGCACTTGTTTTTCAAATGTCTATTCTCAAAGAACATATGGGAGAAAATTCAGAATATGACTGGTTTGGTTGGTATGGCTCCTGATTGGGTGAACATTATGCAGGAAATGGCAAGTAAACCAAATGGGTATAATATATGGAGTGTGGTCAGAAGGTTAGCTTTTGCAATATGGTCTTGAGTAGGTCTTTATAAGGGGAAATGTAGTCTTCTATCAAAGGTTACAAGTTCTCTACTTGTGGCGAGGCCTTTCATGGATGATTGTTCTTTGGATTTCCTTGAGGGGAGCTGCAGGTTACCCAATTGACAACCTTCATGAAGAAAATGTAGCCAATGCTAGAGAACTTCACAACATTGAGGCCTAATAATAATATGGGTTTTAATTTGTTCTACACTGGAATGGATTTAGAGCTGTATTATTGTTTTAGGAAATGTAGATGTTGTGGGTGATATAGTGAAGAATTAAAATCTGTACAATTATAAGCATGTTCCAACCTGTTTAACTCGCTCTAAACTACCCATTGGTTTTATAATTCAGTAGATCGGTAAGATAAGAAATCCTGAACACCCTTTAACTTAAAACAAATAATCAGTATCATCATTTGATCTAAAAATAAACTTAATCACTACTTACTATACATAAATAATTCATACATTCCGCCCTTTTGATCAACCAATAACCTTTATCAAAAAAATGAAATCATGACATATTATCAGCGCATGAACTTGCAAAACAAACAACTTACATGTACCGGTGAAATTGTTCAATCTTCTTTTGAACTCATCTTTGTAAGCTTCCTAAAGCGTGCAACTAACATTGAACCCTCTGCATTTTAAAAAATGGCTCAAATTACCCACCTCTCATAATGTTTAGAAGAGCAGAAAAATCATATTACTCATTCCATTATTCAACTTGTTTGACCTTCAACTTTTTCCCAAAAGCAGCCATCTTTCACTGCACATATTTTAATAGAAATTATATGAGAGAAGTCCTTGAGATTGCAAAATATTTACTGATAACAGTCATGACAACAGACTTGTAATCTAGCATACCTTATTGCAAACAATACACTCACAAACTTGCTTCCTTATGCCATTTAGTGGTAAAGATATGCAAGATAAGCATAATCACAAACCAAAGATCCTTCAGTGTAAATTTTGAGACCAATTGGTCCAATTTCTTTTCCAAGGCATCAAATTCAGAAATAATGTTGTTGCAAAATCACTCTAATGAAACTAAGTCTGTTAATTTAATTTCTATCACAAAACATTACACTAACAGGCATTATTTGTTACTTGAATGACTCAAACTTAACAAAGAAGCCAAAACTCTTATATGGTTCTTACGGATCTTTCAAACACCCTCTAGTCCACCAATAACCTAAAAACCCAATAAAAATACAGCTTTTCACAATCAAATACTTTGATGCATAAACATACACGTTTTCACAGTCACCTTGTTCCGAAAACATTAAGTAATTTCATTCTCCAATAATGCAACAACTTATACAATAAAGAAATCAATTACACAAATAAAACCATACACAAAGTTGTGCAAATTCAACAACTGATGGAGAATAATTTCAAAAGTTAAAACAAAACATAAAACCCCTTTTTGGGATATCTATGCATAAAATAAATCCATCCGATTTCACAATTAACAATTTTTTGGCCAAAACAATATCAATCTTCTTGTAAACTAACGGTTAACGTTGAAGAAACAAAATTGGAGAGGTAAAACCCCAAAACTTACCCAAACAAAGACTTGAACAAAAAGGATATGGTTTTAGAAGCAGATGAAGTTACATAAACTAAATCAGATATTGTAAAACTAAAACCCTAAAACTTACCAAAGCGGATCTTTAATCATTTACGAAGATTCAACAATACAATCTTACAACGACACTATGCTAATTTTATTGTTTGGGATCTCAGACTAAAAGTACTTTTTAGTGATGGGAGAGGAGGAAGACGCTCCAAAAAGAAGTTACAGAACACTAACAAACGTGGGTTGGTTCTCTCTTTGCGAATGGTGAGAAATTCACGGGGAGGAAAACACGAAGGAAAAGGGTGACGTGTTTAGCTTTAAATTGTGCCACATACTGTTTTATTATCCTACACTTAGATATAATCCTTCCAAAGCTAATCGGTATTTATGTGGGTTTAGAATTAGAATTTGGATTTAGATTTGAATATGAATTTGGGTTTAATTTAAGAGAGATAAAATAATTTTATATATTAAATTTATAAAATAAAATAAATATTGTATATTTTAAATTGGGTGATATATATATTTTAAATCATGTGAAAGTTAAAAAAAATAACGAAACAAATTAGAGCATAGGGAGTCGTGGTGCCAAACTTTTGGTGCCAAACTCCAAAAGTGGTGCCACGTCAGCAAAATGGAGTTTGGCACCAGAAATGCCATGGCACCAGAATTCAGTGGGAGTGGTTTGACACCAGAATTCTGGTGCCATAACATTTTTTTTTAAATAAACTCAAATTAAATTTTATTCAATTAAAACATATTAAACATTACATAAAACTTAAAAATTACATAAAACTTAAACATTATTAAACATTACATAAATAAAAACACAAACTACTCATCATCATCATTCCATAGATGCTCCACAAGGTCTTTTCGAAGCGGTGTGGGTATCTTCTATCGCGTAGGCTTTTGTCTTCCCATAACATGTAAGTCACATCTTTTCGCAGTCTTAACAATTGTTTGGTGCTGGGATTCTACGAAATATCTTTCTGAAGTTAACTTCAATCCCTCGTCTTCCAATATTCATGTTATGTAAACTTTATACAACGAATAACATGTTCTCTTGAGGTGATGATTTGCATTGCACGGCGGGTGTTGTGTATATGGATACACCCACGGACCTTGTGGACTCCGAATGCCGTTGCAATATTTTTTATTTTCTTGCTAGGCTTCTTTGAACTTCTTAAACTTCAAGGATTTTTTCATCCCTTTGCAACAGAATACGTTTTGGACAACGTTAGAACCATGCGGGATAAATACCGTCGGCTCAAAGAGTAACTTTCCTTATATGTATGCTCCGTTTTACAACAACGGAACTCTGGAGACTATTATCAGCATTTTCATCATAAATAATTGGGATGAACCATATAACCAATTGACTCATTATTCGCACCAGGGAACCCAAATAGGCTATTGCCATATCCATAATTTTTGATCAGCAACAAACTTCTCACCATAGAGTTGTGTATTTTGAGTAATCCTTTTGAACTGGCCCATGTAAGGCCTTTGGGCAATCTTTTCCAATCCCCAATGCATACAATCGATACTCCGGGCATTCCCAGGAAACGTCCATGTTTTCTCTCGTGTAATTGATATGTTTTTTGAATATCGATGCAGTTGGGCTTTCTTACAAATTATTATGATATTAAATCGTTGATGCGTTTAGTAAAGTGATTATGCATTCGTGAAGTACGTTCAGCCAATTTTCCAAATATCATCATATGATGATCAGGGGCAAGTGCCGTCGTATGCATTTGGCGTTATGGCGGATGTGCACTTTAAAATAGGACCTGATATATTACGGGACGATTGCATCGATCCGTACTCTAAAAATACCTAAAGTACTCAGGCAGGGGTTTGCATTTATACTTGGATGTCGTGAGTATTTTATTAAAAAGTGTAGAACTCTTACGATACATGCGCCTAAACTTTTTCAGGATATTTATCACGGTTCATACCTCGTCTCACAAAATCAGCGTCGATTAGCCTTTTTTCGCCTCTTCTCGTTTACAGAAATATAATGTCCTCTCTCTTTGGACCATCACTCGAACCCCGACTCTTGGTCACACAAACACATAATGTGATACGATCATAATCCCGCATATATCGATTCTTTAGTCGGGTTGAAAGAAAGCTCATATAATGATCGTATGTGCGGTTTGGGTCAAAATGTTGAGATTATTTGGATCCTTATTGAAAGAAAAAGAGAAGTTTTGAAGTAGAAGTGTATTGAGTGTGTGTGAGTATGAAAATAAAAAGGGGGTATTTATAGGATTTTTAAAGGGGTAAAATTGTGATTTTGGGGTATTTTTTTGAATATCCGCTCCCCCTAACGGATAGATTTAAAAAAAAAATTGAGTTTGGCTTGGGCTGTTAGCCACGGCGCGAGAAGGCTTGGCGCGAGCCACGAAGTGGTGCGCCATCGGCCTTTCTCGCGCCAAGGCTTGGCGCCAAGCTACCAACCATCTGTTCCCTCCCCTCTTATATGTGGTTGAAATCACTTCCGGTACTTCCATTTGTTGTCCTACAGTTAAAAAGTCAACAGATAATTACTTTTTGTCAGAAATCCTAAGGGCCAAGTAATCTTTTATGAAAACCCATACATACATGTATGTAGTGGTATCTAGCACTATGTTATTTCATAACCCTAATTATTAACCAAACAAAAATTTTTTTCCTTTCAAACCATTCCTCAAAGCAAACCCCATTACCAAAGAACCTAAGTAAGTTAAAAAAGGGTGCATAAATGATTTAGAGTAAATTGCAAAAATGGTCCTTGTGGTTTGGTCAAATTGTAGATTTGGTCAGTTAAATTTCAAAATTGCAAAAAAGTCTTTATTTTTAAAGTTTGGTTTCACTTTTGGTCCTTGATTGACTTGAAATGACTAAAACACCCCTCTGCAATTTGGCCAAACCACAAGGACCATTTTTGCAATAACAAAAACAAAAAATTAAAAATTTTAAAAAAAATCTGTAAGAAAAATTTTTTAATTTTTTTTCGGTTTCAGTTTATGAGCATTAATAAAAAAAGAACGTTTTTTGCAATTTTGAAATTTGACGGACCAAATCTGCAATTTGGCCAAACCACAAGGACCATTTTTGCAATTTACTCAAAGATTTATTTTCAATTCAATGAGTTGATCATTGGTAGCTCGAAAACTAGTAACCTCCTCATGTATGCCAAGTACTGTTGGAGGTTCCTTTCGGAGCCGAGGGCGTTTTTAGCAAAAGTTATAAAATTCTTTCATAACAACAATGGAGACATGATCATGGGAAGGCATAACCAAACTACACAGTCCATCACTTTCCTAAATCAACATCGGTTTATCTAGTTATCTTCTTTGTTATGAAGGAAGAGGCCGGACAAGGGGTGTAAACGAGACGAGACAACTCGCGAGTTACTCGAGATCGACTCGTAAACTACTCGAAATCGACTCGATCTAAACGAGTCGAGCTCGAGTTCGAGCTACTAGATTATATTTTTTGACGGTCAAGTTCTGAGTCCAACATACTCGGCTCGTAAGCTCGCGATGAGCTATATTCGAGCATCATTAATTACTACACTTTTACCTTTTTATATACATAAATCGAGTCGAGCCGAGCTTGATATGTCGAGTATTTATCGAGTTCGAGCATAAAATGTGTAAAAATCAAGCTCGAGTCGAGTTTCGAGCTCGTGTTTTATATGACGATTCAAGCTCGAGCTCAAAATATAAAGCTCGGCCAAGCTCGAGTCGAGTTTCGAGCTCGAGTTTTAGTATTCGAGTCGAGCTTGAGCTTGGCAGTACTCGGCTCGTTTACACCCCTAAGGCCGGCGACATAGCATCAGGGATATGTAACAACTAAAATTAGGATTTCCAATACTTTATCTTCTTGAAACTGATGCAGACCCAGGTATTGAAGAATAGGCTTACTTGTTTTTAGAAACCCAAGATCGTGTGAAGAAAAAAAAGCTTTTTTCAAAGTTGCATAACTTAGGCTTCTGGAATCCGTTTCAGCAGGACATCCGATTTGATGCTTAGAACGAGAAGAATGCCGTGGTAAACTGACGTAGTGGGTTTACGAAACTTTCAAGCCCCGAAACACTATATTTTAGGAGTTATTTGCATTTTTTTGTGTTTTTTTGGGTTTTTTAGACTTTTGTTTTTAGACTAGCTTTCGGCCAGTTTGTCCTTTGAGGCCCATTTCAGTTTTGTATGCCTATTTAATAAGTGTTTTGTAACCCTGGCTATTTAGTTCAATAAAATAGAAAAAAGTTTATTTTTGACAGTTTTTGCTAAGAATATCCTAATAATCGGTATTTGTTTGAATCAACGATTGTTAGAAGAATCAATCCTGGTATTTGTGTGAACCAACATGATCGATTTGTGTTATCTCGTTTTTAGTCTACATCAGAAACAAATTTGAACTGTTTCTTTGTTGATGGTGTCAATTAGTAATAGCCAGATGCATCAATTATTTATCTAAAAGAATATAAGACAATGATAATACAAAGGAATGCAATGGTCATTTTATTGCATATAATGTTGCTTGGTAATGTTAAAGAATAAATATGATGTTTCCTTGTTATATCACATAAACGAATACCCGCGCATAGCGCCAGAAATTTCTAGCGGTAAATAGTTGTAGTTTCCTATTATGCATGGTACCTTCCTATTTCCTTTTTTGTTTATGATTTCAATTAACTGGCGTGGAGTTTTTCAAAGTTTCCTTAGATAAGTATAGGATTTTTTAACATTCAAGATTCAAGAAAGGGTGTTTTTTCCTTTATAATGTAGTATAGATATAATTATTAGATGATAAAATTAGTATGGCCCAAGCCCGGTTATTTCCTTGGTAATGTCATCCCATCAAACCCTAGCCATCATTGTGCCGCCATCAATGATTGGCTGACAATTATTCTATTAGCAGTCCCATTTATATAGATCTTCTCCTTTCTATCTCTTTTATATTCATATATAAAAAAATATATGTCTTTTTGGTTATTTTGTTCATTGCAAATATTTCTTCAGTAAAGGTATTTGCCTTTTCGTTTGTTGCTTCAATGGTAATTGAAAAAAATACATTGGTTTATCCCGTATAAAGAAAAAAAGGATACTTTAGTTTATACCGTATGAAAAAGGATCATTTGGTTTATCTCGTATGAAAAAAATGATACTTTGGTTTATCCTGTATGATACATTGGTTTATTAGTCAGTGACTTTCAAGTTTGAAGATTTGTCTCCGCGTGTTGGCGAATTTCTTCAACAACTAGTTATGTTCGGGTCAATACTTTGCTTTTGTTGCATGTTTATACTTGTTGTTTGATTATCTTCCCATTCTTTGATACCTATGACCTCCAACCAAACATGCCCTCAGATATTAAAGATCTAGTAGAAGTATTACCTTCTCTTTATTTTTAGGGCTAATTACATTTATTTCCCAATTGGGCATGCTTGCTCCAAAAAATGCCCCAAATTTAAAGGATCAAGATCCTCTCAAGTTGAAGGCAACTTGATAGATCATGTTGGCCAATCATGATTAAAATAAATGTATAAAAGTGTTTCCTTTTAATAAAATTCAGAGAGACCACTTATTTATTTAATCTCATAATAAAGCTAATATGATCTAACCTCCATTAGAAGGGTATATGCCGCAAAGGACATACAACAGGATTTTAACCTCCATTGGAAAATAGACATTGCATACCCTCGAGCATGGTCGGGTAAAAATAAGGCCTTGGAAATGCTGAACGGTACCCCGGAAGGATTCTTTTGCCTAGTTTCAATTCTATTGCTATTACTTGAAGTTAGCAAATGAGGGTACTATAACGCACATTAAGACCGACGATGAAGGAAAATTTAAGATGTGTTTTATTAGCTTTGGTGTTTCAGTAAGCATATTTCAAATATATTTTTCCATTTTTAATGTAATTTTTTATTTGATGTAATGCTTAACAAGTTTTTTATTTGATTTAATGACATAGATTCAGAGTTTCTTATACTTTATGTGGCATTTGATTAAAATTGACGAAGCAAGTCTAAAGGGCGCTTACCTTGGAACAAATTTGCTTGCAGTTGGAATGGATGAAAACAATAGATTATACCACTTGCTACGGGTGTCTCGCAAGGTGAAACTGCTGAATCATGGTCTTGGTTATTGACAAAACTCAAAGAATGCATTGGTGATGTTCCTAATTTGGCAATCATATCAGATAGACATTATGCAATTATCATTGCATGTAAAGCTATTTTTCCACAAGCATATCATGGTTTTATCTTAGAAATAAAGAAATAACCTACTGTAAGAACTTGTATTAAGTACATGGACTAGTGTTGTTAATTTATGAAAGTTACTTACTTATTAGGCTATACATAGGGAAGGTGGTTTATTTTTATTAGGCTATACATAGGGAAGGTGGTTTATTTTCATAAGTGTTGATCACAAGTTAGTCATGATTAAAGTGTAGCAATTTTATTTAATCTAAAAAAAAGTGTATCCATTTTATCTCCCAAAAATACTCATACTACACACACCTAAATCTACACACACTAATTCCTTCAATCAAGATCTAAGGTTTACTATGTGGTATCAAAGGCCGGAGATTGCGGATTAGTGATTCGTTTCTAGTGTTTGATTGTGTTCGTGAGATTAAGAAGAGGTGTTGGTGCTTATTTCGGGCTTATTAGTGCTTATTTTTGTCTTCTTTTACACATTTCATTTAAAACGACATAAAAACCTCTTAAATTCGATTTCAATATTAAAAATGACGTTAACTTTGTGGTCTTAGTTCGTTAAAACATGATTAGAAAGAGTTGAGATAAAAAAGGTGTTATTTTTTGAGCTTAATATTTGAAAAAGTAGCGAGAAAACACGGTTTTATTTTAAATTCGGTTGAGCTGGTTTGACTAAATTCGATTGAGTTTGTTTGACTAAATTCGGTTAGGTTGGTTTGAGCAGATTTGGTTGAGTGGGTTTGACAAAATTTGGTTGAGGTTATTTTGTGAAATTTGGTTGGATATTTTTGCTCAAATTCAATTAGTTCAAATTCTATTGGATTATAATTTGTGAAATTTGATTAGATGACTGATTTCAAATTCGGTTGAGATCAAATACAGTTGAGACTGAATTCGGATAGATTCCTTCAAATTCAAGTGGTACGATTCAATTTGTACAAATGTAATTGTCCAAATTCAATTGGTACAAATTCAATTGGTAATAATTCTATTGAGACTAAATTCAATTGGTACAAATTCAATTGGTCCAAATTCAATTGGTACAAATTGGGAAAAATTCAGTTGAGACTAAATCTAATTGGTACAAATTCAAATTCGGTTGGAATTTTTCATAAATTCGATTAGATTGTTGGTCAAATTCGGTTGGACCTTGTTCATAATTGGATTGTTGATTCGAAATACGGTTGTGTTTGATTTGAAATACGATTGAGGTTATGTTGAGTTAAAATTCGATTAAGGTTGTGTTAAGTCGAAACTCGATTGAGTTTATTTCTTTAAAATTCGATTGGATATTTCAGCCAAAATTCGGTTGAGTTTTATTTGCTCAATTTCGATTGGAGTTTTTGATTAAATTTGGTTAAATTGTATTTCTCAAATTCTGTTGGAATTTTTGTTCGAATTTGATTGGAATATTTTTCTAATTCGATTAGACTCTTTTTCAAATTAGGTTGCGTAACGAATTCGGTTGAGTATTTGTAAAAGACAAGATGAGTCGCGATGTGATTACGGTTGGTTCGACAATGCATATTCCATTGTTATATCGGGGTGAATATTCTTAGTGGCATGAAAGGTTTATGAGCTATATTGAAGAGCAAACAGATGATGAATTGTTAATGCAGTCTATTACTCATGGTTCATACATCCTTTGCTAGTAGTTACTCAGCCGGAACTACACCAAATGTACCTCGTTTTCTTAAGGAACCAAAATTGTGGACTGCTGAAGAGAAAAGGATTCGAAACATTGATCGTCTTATAAGGTCTCTTTTGATTTAAGGGCTTCCAAATGAAATTTATTCTCTTATTGACATCTACGATACTGCTCAAGAGTTATGGGATATACTTGTAAGGCATATGCGTGGTTCTAAGTATGGCGAACAAAGATATGAAAGCTGCAATTTTGTATGAGTATGAGACATTCAAGGCTACTAAAAGAGAGTAGTTACTTGATACATATCTTCATTACTTACAAGTGATTAATGATTTAAAGAAGTGTGGAAATAAGAAAGATAATTATGAGTTGAATTACAAGTTCTTGAACAATCTGCTACCTGAATGGAAACAATATGGTACACTCATGAGAAAAACAAAGAACTTAATGGATATAAACATTGATGCTCTTTACAACATTCTGAAGCAAAACCAATATGATGTGAACGATGTAGTGGGTATAAAGAAGAAAGAAGTTGTTGTTACTTCTGATCAGTTAGCTTTGGTTGCTGGGAAATCAAAAGAGAGTAAAAGCAGAGAGAAAGTTATAGTTGATTCAGATTCAGAAGAAAGTGATGATGAAGATATCAAAGATTTGAAGAAGATAACAACGTTGTTAGCAAAAGTGAGGTCTAAAAGGCAGTACTGCCTTTTGTTAAAATGTATAATGTCAAAAAGGTAAACATAATTAGTTTTGAGACTATACATGGATCATATACATATAACTAACCCGATATCACTACAAAGACTCATCTTGATGCATTGGTGCAACGAGGAGAGGATCCAAAATACTAAGTCATCAAATGCACAATTTTGTTTACGAGTATAAATGGTATAATAATGAACTAAAACCTAAGCTTTCATTTATATATTATATAAGATTGAGTACACCTTGAGTACACCAACTTTTTTTAAAGTATTTATGACTTAAACCCATTAAAACATATAAACAATCTGCCTCTTTATTTGCCCTCTAATTCAATATTTCTGGCAATTTTAGGAAGGTGAAGCATTCTTCAGTTACAATGACTTAAACCCATTGATCTTGATTCCATTGACATTCCTAATATCAATTTTACTACAGTATGAATTTCCTCAAAACGTATAAATCGGTCCTACGTTCGACTTTTCTACAACGAATCAAAAGGTAAATGTTTGTGGTTAGCTTTGAATATCAAGATCTTTTTTAAATGATGTATTTTCTATTCAATCGATTTATGAGTTTGTGGTTTAAATGATTTTTTATTTAGTTGGGGTTGGTACTGTGAATCAAATGCTTGGCATGATATTGTGAATCGAAAGTAGTTGGATACACGCTTAAAGTAATCGTCTTATAATTGTGATTTTGTTTATTTTCATTAGTTAAATAACACACGTTTGATTTGATTTGATTTCATTTATGTTTAGTCATTTTATCAAACAGTTGGTGTGCAACCCAAATCATCAGATCGAGTAATGGTTTTCCCGTCATTAAAGCTAGGGACATTGGTATTGAAGACTGTAAGTAAGCCACTAGCTAGCAGACTTAAACAACAAGCTGCTCTTCATCCTAAGTTTCGTACTTCCATCATTGGTTTAGCTCAGGTTCTTCACATTCTTCTTCATTTCTACATTTTTAGTATATGTTCATGATAAATGTTAGGGTTCATTTGTATTGCTGCCAAATTGTGGAATGTAGGGCTAAGATTGGGGGTTCTTTTCACTTTATCCATGGCATTAAATCTCTCCCTATTACCGACTCAAGAAACACCGATTCAATTCTATGGCTAACATCTATTCAACAATACAACTTTTCATGATTTTCCGATGAGTTCTATGCCTCCACGACCCTAAAATTGGTAAGTATCGTATCTATTCAATTTTTTTTATTTAGGGTTTCAATTTAAATCCCATAGTACAACTATTTAAATCATTCAACAGTGAGTAATTTCGTTTATTCTAATGTAGTTTCGTTTGTAATGTCGGTTTTTGCAAGGCGATACGATTACGAAGTGATTAGTTTCTAATGTTGTTTTTATGTTAATATTTAGGGGTTTTGGAAACACGGGACCTCTGTAGATCGAAGAATCCAAATTGGTATGTGACTTCAGATAATAGGTATTTTGAATATGAAAGTCAACTTTATCTTGGCCTTTGTCGATAACTTTACAATCGAACTGCAATATAGAGCTCAGTACAGCTTTCTAGATGCACACCTTCATTTCAGCCTCATTGGGATACCCATCAACTTCTAGAAATGCTTCGTCACCTAGCAATGCAGATATAGCGACCTCCTTACTAGACTTATAGTTTTTGCGCAGGATTGCATCTTTGGAATGTGGTAAATCCCAGTCCACCACAAAATCTCCCAACGATCCGCCTTCCATCTGAAAACACATTGAATATGGTGTATTAATGCATTAATCAGTTTCCATCGTGAACAGAGACAATCCAGGATACATGAAAATTTTAGATATCGTATATGCATACCATTAATTAAAGGTTTCAGCAAGATCAAGTCTTACCTCTTCATTGCACTGTGAAGGAAGCCGCACCCAAGGAAAAGGCTGATCAGGATACAAAGAGCCTAAAAGGTCTGATAAGGCATTATTTGCGTGCGTGTAAACATCATGGTCTTTATAAAACATCATTAAGTTGGTTGAAACTGGTGTATTGATTTGTTTCATTTTTTTTCTGTTTTGAAGGGAGGCGTTCAAGAGCTTGTTAAAGGAAGAGAACCCTACATGTAGAGCAGTTTCCATTTTGTGATAATATATTGAGAGAGATTTTGACCCTTTATTTGTCATGATTTGAGGATGATGACGATGAATGAATAATGGGTAATGTTTTATGTGTTTGTGTTTCCTTAGAGTATGCGATTATTTAATTCTTATATTCAACGATTGTTTCTCGGTTTAGTATTTTTACGAGGTTTGATTGTTGGCGGTTATTTTGGCAATCAACTATTGATTCTGTGATTTTTTGTAATACAGTTGGAGGTAAAAAGAAGACCATTGGCAAATCATATAAAAAAGATGCAACAAAATGTGATCGTCAGTATGAGAGGAGCATTGGTTGATTGCTTTATGCTTCAAACAAAGTGGTATCATAGTTTTTTGATGAAAGGGTTCCATGTCGTGGTCTTTATATCCGTTGGTCCTGACAAAAGAGTCGTCTGGAGACAAATGGAAAGAAGAAATTGATGTTGTAAGTTGTGTTCTTGATCAGAGTAAGGTATTTGTTTATGCTGTTCGTTAAGGGATATTCAAGTTTTATTTTCTCATCATTATGTTTTTGATCAAGTAACAAAATATCATTTCATAAACAGTGGGTTTAAGAAATGGCCATGGAAGTAAACTTTCTATGTTACAGATTTTTCTTATTAGTTGTCATACTAATATTGGCTTATTAGTTGTTATACTAATATTGGCTTTTTTTAACGTAGCTACCAACGACGTCTATGGTGAGGCATTTTTATAAAGTTGTCGAATTATATAATTTAGGTTTCGGCTTATAAATTTGAAAATGTGGGATTCGGTTTCAGAAAATAGACACATAGGCTGCATTCAAGTTGAAGAGCTTTCCAAAAAAATTAGGCTCCGTAATTCAGGTCTAAACTCATCCCGTTTTACAGGTTATTGTGTTGTTTTTGTTACTATTAGAAATTCATGTTCATAACAATGAAACAAAATCTCGATGCTGTAACTGTTAACAGACTGATTGCAATAATGGATACTCACGAATGCTAACTGTTGTGGGTACATGGAAATAAATGATTTAGTTCCAACACTTAACATCCGAAGACAGAAATGGGAAGATCAGGAGCAAGAAAAAAGGAGAAATAGATTTCCGCTCATAAACAGTGGGCAAGAAACGCGACTAAGAAACAGGTGGAGATGAATGCTGTAAAGGTTGACATTTTGGTGAAAGCACATTTTTAGTGACCGCATTTTGGTGAAAACACATTTTTTTGTTAAACCTTGCCTTAAATATTTCAAAACAAACACAACATGTATGAATTTTACAATGCTTCACATAATTAACAGTTAGATTTTCCCCAAAGACCAAGCCCGGTGTAACGCACGGGTCGACATGCCTCGTTAAAACTAGTAAAAAAACTAAGAAACTAGTGCATTAAGTAATATTTATGAAGAAATGCTACATCCACCAAAAGTTTACTAAGGTGGTGTTTGTTTTTTCAGAAATACCTCTTAACAACATCTTAATCTGACTCATTCAGACGCGGTCAGACATTTAGGTCATTAAGACTGTTTGTTTTTTTCATGTCATTCAGAGACAGTAAGATCCAAACACTGTTAAGAGCCTTTGTTTTTTTCTGGCCATTAAGAGGCATAAACCTCTTACTGGACTAGATGTGAAGAGGGTGTCTTAACACCTCTTAATGTCTTTTTTTTTTCTTTTCTTTTTTGTTTATTTTCTACTTTACTTTTATTTTTTTTCTTGATTTTTTTCTTATTTCACTTTTATCTTTTGTATTAAAAGTATTAAATAGAATGATTCAATATGTTTTGTTATATAAAGAATGTATAAGATGATATGTGTCAATTTATATTTTGTTCAAATTAAAAGGCACAGTTTCGGACTCATACATCTTAATTCTAACGTGACTCATTTAGTTAATCGTTTTAAAAGTTCAATTTAAACTCTAATATGTTTATTTTTGTCGAATAATATAACATGAGATTGCAAGTTTTTTAAATACTTTAAAACTATAAAATTGATTATATTATAAAATTTGTTTTTTATTTAATAAAAATTATTTTTTGTGCGAATGCAATCATTTTATATTTAAATTGTGAAAACTATTGTTTAACACATCTATACATTTTTACCAAAACAAACAGTTTTATTTCATTCAGATTCAGACTTCTCGACCACTTATTCAGATTAAGATGGGAATCACATTCAGACTTTTCTACCAAATATTCAGATTCAGATGTGCGAATCAGATTCAGATTCAGAGCCTCTTAATAAACAAACATCACCTAAGAAATACTCACACAATGACATCACAAGGGAGTTGGATGTTCTATTATCTTTTATCTTTCATCCTTTTCATCCACCATATTTACATAACACATATACGTGTGAATTTTCTTTTTTAAGAATTTTGTGGATGTATCATTTCCATATTTATGTGACACAAACTTTTGAGATCGGGTTCATTTTGTAAAAATCAAGAATTTTTACGAAAATTTACACTACGCGATAGATATCTATCGGGTTCCCGTGAACCCCCAGAAACACCCTTAGGTCCACCCCTGGATTTGGATGTAACACTTCCCCCCAATAAAATATGACAGAGGGCCAAGATCAGTTATGGCAAACTCTATGACATGAGTTACTAGGGAGGTTGATGAAGTCGTTAAAATAATGTCATCGACATATAGTAAAAGATATATAGTGTCGTGACCATGATGGAACGTGAAGAGGGAGTTATCAGATTTGCTGCTCACAAATCCAAGAGAAGAAATGTAGATAACAAATCATTGATACTAAGCACGGGGCCTTGGTTAAGGCCATAAAGAGCCTTTTTGAGCTAACAAATGTGTGTGGGATATGCAAGATGAACATAACCAGGAGGTTGTTTCATATAGACCTCTTCCATCAAGTTACCATTTAGAAAAGCATTTTTTACGTCAAGTTGGTGTATATGCAAATGATGCAAAATAGTAATGCTTAGTGATGAAGTGTCATTTTATACACATTTTCGGGGACATTTAACCCTCAAAATCATGCAAATATCTCTATTTATCGTGCTTAATCGTTTCTTTTTGTCATTTTAGCATTTGGAGGAAATACACGTGACTTGGACTCAATTTGAGAAGAAACGGGACAAGATTGCAACTCTACACGAAAATGATCAAGATGTGGCATACAGTTCGTAGAGACAGCGTCACAATCTCTTGTGATGACGTCAAAGTGTTCAAGAGACAATTTTATGATGACGTCGAAGTAGCCAACTCTGAGAAGCCCAAAGAAGATTCTACTGGTTGATGACGTCACAATTAACAAGCGATGTCGTCACGACTTAATCTCTATATATACAAACCCTATTTTTTTATGTTTTAGTGTGGAAAACTTTAGGGAACGAACCTATACTTTGTAGCAACAGTTTTAGACGATTTTTAGGGTTTTGTAACCCTTGTATAGCCACCATAACTCCATGTTTAATTGAAGTGAAGTTCCTTATTCCTTTTAATCTTTCGATATGTATATATATTGTTTGATTAATTGTTCTTTGCTTTTAATTAACATGCTTGGCTAAATATAATTTGTGTTTGCTTATGATTGTATAACACCTAGTTGTTTATCTTTTGTTATTACTTTTTGTTAATGATGTACGCGTTAGGCTTTAGAAAACTAGATTCTTAATTGCACAACGAAGATGTCTAGGGAAACGCGGCTAGGTTAGATGATACCCACGCAATAGTCTTCATACTACCTTGCCATTTGGGTGGATTCCGAGTTAGGTGTTTAATTATGTTGGTGCAAAATGATGACTAAGATCTCCTTTGTATTTTGATGATGAAAATATATATTAGGAGACACTTAAAATCATTATTGAAAGCTTGAAAGATAGGAACACACCTTATATGTGTGTTAGAAGAGAATCACGTGAAGAAACAAAGCTAAATGAGAAACCAAGTCTATATGATGACCACAGAGTATGCTTTAGTATTTTGGCCATAACTCCTTCATTCGGACTCCAATTTAGTTGATTCAAAAGGCCATGGAAAGGGAAAAACAAGATCTACAACTTGAATAAGGAATCAACACTTTATTCTGGCATATTGATGCGTGAGGGTCGCGTCATTCTCGAAATCTATTTTATGAATTTTGTATTATCGGCTCTCCTCTTACCCGCCACATGTGGAAACTTCTATAAAAGTATGTATATGATATTTGAGCATTTAGGAACACTCCAAATGAGGTTTAGACTTAGAGAGGAGAAAAAACAAGTCCTCCTGTTTTTCAACAAAATAGCAACTCAAATCTTTTATCAAACGCCTTTAGCCAAGGCCAAAACTTTTTTCTAAACCTAGTATGATCATATTTTCAACATACCCTCAAAGGAAAGTATTCATTTGACCTTAATATGGATTTACATTAATCCTAATCACGTAACAGATTTTACCCCTTATTGGTCAAACTAAGTCAAAGGTCACTTTGCTTAAACGCTTCCTTTCTCGTTATGGGATATGCTTTACTTGAGATGCAAAGCACTTAGCTTGTTTGTATCAAGATAATTAGTGATCAAATCATTGTTTATTATCATGGATTAAAGTCTAAATGACTAATTGAGTTTGTGGTATTTGAAGGTTAATCATGCTTTGAGTTTTCTCACCTCCTTACCTATAAATGTTTTACAAACTCACACATATATTCCTCACATGTACAAGATGACTTACAAACTCCAACACTTATCCCTACAACACTTCCATACCATACTTCCTACAACACATTCCTTCTAATCATTTGTTAATCTCTTTTCCAACAAATGATTAAACACTCTTTCTACACAATCCTACAACACATCCTTCCTAATCATTTTTTATCCTTATTACCTAACAAATGATTATATCCTCTTCACACACTCTAAACACTCCTTTTCTCAAACCATCCCATAATCACATATGCCCACTCTTTTCTATCTTATTAACAATGTACTTTTAACCTAAACATCATCACAATCATACTTATCATATACAAAACCTTCATAAGCCTAAACCTTTCTCACCTAAACACTCGCCAATCTTATCCTTAAAATGGTAACTCACATTCCCTTACATAATGTACCCTCTTTGTACTTGGTGTACTTCTTGTTCCCTTCATTCCCAACATAGGCTCCTTCACATCACATCAAAACATTCTCTACCACATATCCATTATTCACCTTCATCCTCACAACCATTTAAATTTCACACACACACACACACACATACTCCATTATCCTCACCCTTGATCAAGCCACTTCATCAATCTAAGTTACCTTACTCACTTCTCTTCCCTTGGATTAAACTCAAACAAACACACTTCACTCTCTAAACTAACACACATCTCTTTCTAATATTGATCTTGTTATCTCACCTATCCAACTTACCTTTCACCATCTCATCTAAACCCTCCATTTCAAACAAGATCAATAGGCTCCCTTCTATCCTATCACCATCACATCATGACAATTCATGACAACTCATTCACAACCCATTTCCAACATGTGTCTAATATATTTGAAATTTAAATTTCAAATCTCCCCCTTTCTCTCCAAGTTAAGAATATTCTTGGAATATTATCGTGTACTTTAACTAGATTCTTTAAACCTTGGTTGGATCCCAACTAAGCTAGTTACCATTTGAGGAATACACAAAATACCCTTGTACGATTATTCTTTTCTATCTTTTCAATATCAGACAAGCAAAAGGCTTTTAAATACTTCACAAACGCTTTTATCAAATGGATATTTAAGTTGGTTGAATTTAAGTATAAGAATGAGTTAAAGGTCATAGCATAAACTACAATTGGGGGTTTAATAAGTGCGCGTATTTAAAACGTCAAAGTCCCAAAGAAAGTAATTCAGGAATCTGGTGCGCTGGCCACGCACTGACTCGTAGGCAACGCGCCACTCACAAATTACTTTACTTTTGGGACTTTTGGCCTATAAATACCCACCCTTGGCCTTTGTATTCCTCACCCTTTAAAAACATTTTTTCCTCTTTTTTCTCTTCTATAATCCTCTAAGTCTAACACCTCTTGTGTTCTTAATCTTCTCCTTTATCCTTCTATTAAAGACTACATCTCCGCAAGATAGACACACAACTACCTAATCCAAAATTGTGTGTTATTAGTCGAGGGTGTTCTTTCTCATACCCTTTCTATTAGAATCGAGTCTCTAGGTTAGGTTAGGACTTGTTTTATCTATTTTCTTTTATCCAATCAAGTTGTAAGGGAAGTCTTGTATCCGAGGGATCAAGACCTGATCATTAGGGATCTAGTTGGGGTTTGGTAAACTTCCAATGGGAAGTTCTTAGTGGTCCTAGTCGATCTAAGTGATCCTAGAGGGTAAGTCAAATAACGGGTTCTTAGGTGTGGATTCCGAGGGCGGAATACTGTAGGTAGTAACTCTTCTTTGTATCGGTAGAGTTAAATTGTAATACAGTTTATAGTCCACCATAAGGATTATACTAGGAATAGTATAGGTGTCGTGAATTTGCAACTGGACGTACGAAAGGACTAAACCCCACTTCCCAAACCAGTATATATCGTGGTTTCTCTATCTCGCTATCTTTATCTACTTATTGTTTCTTTGCTAAGTAGATCATCACATCACTCATTTATTCGAGACTTGAAGTTTTATAAACTCAAAGAAGTTAAGAAAACCATATTCACCACCCTCCTCTATGGTTTTACAAATTATTTAGATACTTACACATTCCAATATGAGAGTGACAGGTAATAAAATTGGAGACGACAACTAGGGAGTAGTGCATGATTAGGTGAACACATTTGTTTATGATGCGTAAATTTTGTTTTAAATAATATTTGCCAAGTTTTAATATTATAAAACTCGTCTACCGATACACACACTAACGGGCAGAGAACCCGGTCATATGTAGTGCAGTAGTTGGTAAATCCGAGGTCATCTTAAGTGCTAAGTTGTATTAGCTTTAATTTGAAATGTGTCACGGTTTAAAAAATTATTTTTAGTTGATTTGAGATCTTCACAGAAAATAAAAGCAGAAAATAAATTAATTTGAAAGCGGTAGGGAGAAAGGCGTTCTAACCTAGTTATTTTATTACTAATGTTATGTTGTGTATTTCTTGTGCAATGTCTAAGTATAATTTTATTAGTGGATCTAATATCAACATACCCGAATTGCCATTTGAGGTCTGCTCTATACTTCTTGCGATCTCGAATCCCTCACAAGTCACAAAGGTAGGATATCCAAGTTGCAGTGATTAAACCTCAATTATCCTAAAGACCCGTCTATAACATAAGTAGATTATAAACTCTCTTTGAAAGAGTTATTGCGCTTTTGATAACGCTCAAATTATACATGTTTCTATACGCGTTATCAATGCTTTTATATATCTAATTTGGTTAATTATAAGAACTTTTGGTATATAATAGAATATATTTGTCATTGTAGGTTATTGGAACATGTCATGGAAGAAAACGGACGAATACACGAAGATGTGAAGATTTAACGATGAAGTAAACTCAAGCTGAATGCTTCTCGACACCTGTTCATTGTTTTGGTCATAACTCGGTCATATGAACTCTATTTTAGTTGGTTTAAGCGGCCAAGCGAGCGGAATTCAATTATCTACAACCATGAAAAAGGCCAACTGCTAAAAACGACCAAAAGTATGCCGCACTTGCAGAAAGTGCGGCACACTTTTCACCAGAATTGGAAAAGTCCTTTAAACACCCAAAGTACGACAGTTTTACCCAAAGTGTGGCGCACTTTTGAGGCGGTGGAGAAAATTAAATGCTAAATGCATTAACTCACTAAGTGCGGCGCACAAATAAGTGTGTGCGGCGCACTTTGGCCCCCGAAAAGCCGATAAATACCCTCCTTGGCTCTCCTATTTCATATATCTCTCATACAATCTTCATACATCTTACACACACAATCTCTAAAGCCTTTGGAGAGGCGGAAAGAGTGGTGAGGATCCTTGGATCCAATGATCCAAACACCCCTTTAATCTGCCACTTACCACCATTTCACCACCATACTACCGCCATAAACCACCACCATAACCACGAATTTCCAGAGTTCTAACACCATATCTAGCCTACATATCTTCCATTTCTAGAATCTAAACACTTTCTACTTTGATTTTTAGAGGATTCATACCAAACTCTCTTAAGATCATCACCATAAACCTTGTTACCAAACACTCCATTTGGTGATATGTTGTTGAATTTCCAGAAGTTAGGTGACATATTTCCGGTTATCTTAGTAGCATTTGGTTGTTGGCTGATCATGGAATTGTTAGTTTTGGGATTGGTGATTATGTTAGTCGAAATATTGGTATTGTTACTTTGCTCTCATATGTGAAACATGAATAATATTGGGATGATTTTGCTATGACTTATGAATATACATGTTTATGAATTTGATGTTATCTTTATTTGGATCCTTGTTTATCTTTTGGTATATCATTGTAATTGAAATAGGCCGAAAGGGTTAATTGTCTTGATGTATTTTGAACCGTTTGTCTATGACGTGTCAATATCATACTTGTGAGAATTGTGTGGTAAATTGATAAATAACCCAAGTAGAATAATGTTTAAGACCCTTCCTTATGTTGACCGATCAGGTTGGGAGGAACTCATATTTATGAATATTTGATATAAACCATTCTTAATGCGCCCGTGATGATATAGTATATAGGCCGAAAGGATTCTATGTTATCATTGGTAGATATGCTTGTTATTATGATTACCCGTCATATATGACTTGTATGATTTCTTTTATATAAAGTCTTGCTCTATCTCTATCTATTATGTTATGTGAATCATACCTTGTTCCTTGCTTGCTTTATACACACGTTTTGGCTATTTGACCCTTGATAATCAATTAGCTTTGTTACTTGATAAACAATCTGTGAATTGCTACAAATCCTGTGGAACGACCTGGACTTACCTAATACTATATTACACTCGAATAGGGTATACTTGCCCGAATGTTGTGTTTTTAGTAAAAATCGGTATTTCTAGCTATTATAAATTTAAAGCTTGTAAAACAACACATCAAGTTTTTGGCGCCGCTGCCGGGGATTTATTTAGTTGTTTACAGATTGTTTGCTAGTGTTGTGCATCTTACGTGTGTTTAAATCTCCTAAAATCTGTTCAAATATGTCTGCTATTGCAGAAAGTATGGCGCACAATTAACCTTGTGCGCCTCACTTCCCCTTTCTTATTTTGCAGGTTTATACCTGAAGTGCGCCGGTTTCACACCAAAATCGCTGTGCCTATTTTAAAAATCAACATTTATAAACTCGCCATACCGTTTTCTGGCAAACGAAACCCAAAAAAATCGTTTTTCCTCAGGAAGTGCGCCGCACATACAATTTGTGCGTCGGTTTTCCTGAAAACCCAGAAAGTACGCCGCACTTTCTGTAAATTTTCACAAACATAATCTGATTTAAAACCAAAACCCAAACAAAACCCTCAAATTGCTAGTCTCAGGTATGTGATATTTTATCTGATTATACGCCTTGTAATTTTGTTAATATTTAGTTTGTCAGTCGAAAAAAAAGAAACCAAAAAGATTTTTTTTTTCTAAATTTTTTTTGCTTATTTTGTTTTCTGACATGTTCCTGTTTATATAATAAAACATGTGTTTTGTTGGTTTATTAGTTTGTTTATATTTTCTTGCATTGAATATGTGCAAAATAAAATAAAAAGTAAAATTTTGAAAAATATTGCAGTAAGTACACCGCACAATTAACTTTGTGTGCCGCACTTTTCACCTGCATACTAAAATTTTTGTATAAAAATAAATCAGTTGCACTTTCTTTTTATGTTATGTGAATACTTGTAATATGTTTGTATTCATCTATGCATCATAGGTTGCTTGTTTGTGTTTGTGTGTTGAGTGTTTGAATTTGAATTATGTAAAAATGTTAAACAACTCTTATAAAATCTAAAAAAGCTTTTTCTTATTTCTTGTTTGTTAATATTGTGTGTTTGTGTGTTTGCTTTTGTTTGTTTATGCGATTATATATGTGTTCTTAACTGATAAATTGTGATTACAAAAATATAATATACTATATAAAAAATATATAAATATCTAATATAAATATATATATATATAGATAACAAAAATAGTTTTTATTGTCATAATACAACCGCCGCACATATGTTAGATTGTGGGGATCCATCCTTTTCACGTTTTTTTTACCGCGCTAGTATTTTGAATTTTTGAAAAAAACAATAAAAAAGGTTAAATGCGATGTACGCCGCACTTTCTTTTAAGTGCGACGCACTTTTGGTCTAAAATATATATATATATATATAAAGACATAAATAGATATATTAATAAAAAGAAAAAAAACAATAAAATTTTTTACGTTATATAATTATTGTATGTTAGATTTTTGTCTAAAAAAATAAAAAAAACTAAAATATTTTCTTTGTAGTTATAAGTTTTCGTACCTTAAATAACTATTATGTGTTTAATGTGTATTTGTCTTTAAACCAAAACTCATATAAAAAAAAACTAAAAATCAGATTTTATGCCTGCTTGTTTTTAATCAAATGTGTATATATAAAAAAAAATAAAAAAAATATATAAAAAAAATGTTTTGAACTTTGTGGGTGTGTTCGCTGAAAACCCTCACGAGACTATAACTCGTCCACTCGGGCCACCGAGGGGTTTAAAGGATTGTTGCATACGCTAAATGCAATCGTGCTGCCTACGAAAGTGCGTTTTTGTATTTTTCGGTTTTTGTAGTTTAGTTTATTTTTCAAATTAAATAAATAAGTGAAGCTTGGATTGGTGGTACTGTTATCACTCGGGGGAGTGATATATTTGAACTATAATATTACATGTGGAAGAATACACATGACGGCGTTCTGTTTCGCGCCGTATCTTTTAGAATTCAGCCAAGGCACTTATGAGCCCCGGGAAGTCTCATTTCTCTTGTATTTATTTTTTCCGTTTGTTCCGCTTTTAAGTTATTTTCTAAATATGCATAATGGTCAACTTAAGTCTGGGGGGGGGGGAATGAATTGAAAAATCAGACTCATTATTAATTTGCAACTTTTGTTCGCCCTCGGTAATCTAAAAATCTATTCTTGTTTTTAAAATTTTTTGCCACTTAGGTTAATATATTAGAATAAAAACGTAGTAAATAAATAAAGTTTTGAAATCAGAGATGTGTCCCGATTGATAAAGCAGATCCGACTCGAGATTGATAACATTACTTGCGCATTTATAACCATTCCAGTAAATATGTGAGGGTTTTGAGCCTGTATAAAGCATACGTATTTTATGCTTGATTCCTTTGATTATGAGTGTGCCGGTGATTTATTGATTCTAGAACTTGTGCTTGAAATCATTACGAGACCGCAGTGAGATCACGTTCGTGTGATATAGGTATTTTTATGCGATAAAGAGGCAACTTAGGATTTAACCCAAATAGCCATTCCATTTAATTATTTATTCTTTTTAGCTGGTTACACTGATTAGCTAACCTCCCAAATAAAACCCTTATGTTAGCACTCATCTTTAGTGCTAGATACCCCTAGTTTAACCCGTTAAGCCATTCTATTCATTTTTCTCATCCACTTAAAAAAAAATATATAACCTTAACCTAGCCTTACCCCTTATCGAAAGTCTAAATGGTTGGTTGCTAGTTGCTTGGTATGATTGGTTGATTTTTGCTCATAGTTTGTTCGCACTTTGCTATAAGTGTTGTGCCATTTTGACGAAGACGAAAAGGGCCCGCTCTGTATTTCGTATTTTTTTGTGGTGTTCCTTATCTCAAGTGTGGGGGAATTGTTAGTTGTTTGAGTGAGGGTGGATTAAAAAAAATGAAAAAAAAGAAAAAAAATGTGAAAAAAGAAGAAAAAAAAAGTTGAATCGAAAAAGAAAAAGTGATGAATAAGAGCTGGATTGTTGTTGGCACTTGCGACATATTGATATATTATATTTGTGCCAGGTTGACTATGATCGAGTGAGGTTGAGTTGTTCGATACCTCGCAGGTTTGTGGATTGTCGTAACTAGCAACATGAGTTTCTTGGACTTTTCGACATGTATATTATAAAACAATTTCCAGTATATATTTCCCACGCCTTATCCACACCCTTATTAACCCTTAGCCTAACATTACAACCCAAATAAAAGTCCTCTTTTGATAATTATACCTGGTGCTTATGCCATGTCGGTGCAGTTTTGTTTCTTGTACAAGCCTATGGTATGAAATGGATCATGTCTGAGCAGAGTGTGGTTTCCCTTTTACCTTCTATTACATCACATATGAGTGTTTGAGTGAATTATACTTTCCTTATTCGTGAGGTGCTTAGTCATGTTATTACAGCTTGCAGATCATTGGGTATTGTCAAACATCTATGTTTTCACATATTAAAAATCCAAAAATATTTTTCATAATTTTATGTTTGTTTAACTTATTATTTTCCTTATTTTGCTTGAGGGCAAGCAAACCCTTAAGTGTGGGGGGGGGGGGGGGGGGGGGGGGGGGGGGGGGGAGGAGGGGTGGCTTGCGCCTTTTTGCACTTATTGTTACAATAAACCAAAAATATTTTTGAAAATTATCCACACACAATAAAAATTTTTTAATAATAATATAAATATATAAATATATATATTATATAAAAAATAAAAAATTTCTTGTCTTGTCACTTAGGACCCTGTTTATAAATTTTGTTTTCTTAGATTTGCTTGAGGGCAAGCAAAGTTTTAAGTGTGGGGGGATTTGATAACGCTCAAATTATACATGTTTCTATACGCGTTATCAATGCTTTTATATATCTAATTTGGTTAATAATAAGAAATTTTGGTATAGAATAGAATATATTTTTCATTGTAGGTTATTAGAACGTGTCGTGGAAGAAAACGGAAGAATACACGAAGATGTGAAGCTTTAACGATGAAGTAAACTCAAGCTGAATGCTTCCCGACACCTGTTCATTGTTTTGGTCATAACTCGGTCATACGAACTCCGATTTAGTTGGTTCAAGTGGCCACGCGAGCGGAATTCAATTATCTACAACCATGAAAAAGGCCAATTGTTCATGCTTGCAGAAATTACGACGCACTTTTCACCAGAATTGAAAAAGTCCTTTAAACACCCAAAGTGCAGCGATTTTACCCAAAGTGCGGCGCACTTTTGAGGCAGTGGAGAAAATTAAATGCAATTAAATGCTAAGTGCATTAACTCACTAAGTGCGGCGCACAAATAAGTGTGTGCGGCGCACTTTGGCCCCTGAAAAGCCTATAAATACCCTCCTTGGCTCTCCCATTTCATATATCTCTCATACAATCTTCATACATCTTACACACACAATCTCTAAAGTCTTTGAAGAGGAGGAAGGAGTGGTGAGGATCCTTGGATCCAATTATATAAACACCCCTTTAATCTGCCACTTACCACCATTTCACCACCATACTACCACCACAAACCACCACCATAGCTACGAATTTCCAGAGTTCTAACACCATATCTAGCCTACATATCATCCATTTCTAGAATCTAAACACTTTCTACTTTAATTTTTAGAGGATTCATACCAAACTCTCTTAAGATCATACCATAAACCTTGTTACCAAACACTCTATTTGGTGATACGTTGTTGAAATTTCCATAAACAAAAAAAAAAAAAAAAAAAAGAAGTTAGGTGACATATTCATTACTCAGTAGCATTTGTTGTTGGTTGATCATAGGAATTGTTATTTTTGGAATTAATGGTTTATGTTAGTCGAAATATTAGTATTGTTACTTTGCTCTCATATGTGAAACATGAAATAATCTTTGGATGATTTTGCTATGACTTATGAAAATACATGTTTTTATGAATTCGATGTATCTTTACTTGGATCCCTTGTTTATCTGTTGGTATAATCATTGGTAGATTGAAGATAGGCCGAAAGGGTTAATTGTCTTGATGTATTTTGAACCGTTTGTCTATGACGTGTCAATATCATACTTGTGAGAATTGTGTGGTAAATTGATAAATAACCCAAGTAGAATAATGTTTAAAGACCCTTCCTGATGTTGACGCGACCAGTTTGGAGAAATCTAATTATAATACTTGATATAAACCCATTCCTTAATGCCGCTCGTGATGATATAGTAAAAATATAGGCCGAAAGGATCTAATGTCTTTAATCATTGAGAAGATCATGCTTGTTATTATGATTACCCGTCATATATGACTTGTATGATTTCGTTATATAAAGTCTTGATTTATTCTATCTATTATGTTATGTGAATCATGTTTTGTTCATTGCTTGCTTTATACACACGTTTTGGCTATTGATCCGTGACAATCAATTAGCTTTGTTACTTGATAAACAATAAGTGAATTGCTACAAATCCCGTGGAATGACCTGGACTTACCAAATACTATATTACACTCGAATAGTGTATACTTGCCCTAATGTTGTGTTTTTTAGTAAAATTCGGTATTTCTCTAGTTATTAAAATTAAAAGCTGTAAAAACACACATTAGCTTTTAAGTAGTTTAATGTGATAGATGCGGTAATTTGATAAATTCCTACACTAGGGATAGATTCCAACCTACCCTAGTACCCTTTAACCCCATGTTTAACTAGTCCGCCTAATAACATAACTAACAAGATCTAAACCACCCCCAACACTACCAAAACCCAAGGATCAATGACAGACTAATAGGATATCTAATTAAGCAATAATTAGACATAAACATTTAACATAACAATGGTAAATTCATAACTAGGCTAGCACTTAAAGTACTTAGCCACTCATAGCAACAATAATATAAGAAATAATGGAAGAGATATTGGATTGAAATATCATAATTCTTACAAACGGTGTTTATAAATGATTAATGCTAAAAAAAATTAAAGTGATTCTCCCTTGGACTGCTTGGTGGAATTCTTCGTCTTCTGGAGGCCTTGTTCGCATATTGGAACTGTGGTGGAGTGGTGAAAGTGAGTGATACTGATAGTGCCGAATGAGGGCTCTATTTATAAGTATCAAATTTGTGAAGGTGTAACAGTTATGCATACATTAATCCGTAACGATGCTGATGTGGCTTTCAATGCTCCAGGCTTAAATTGTGTTACGGCGTAACTCCAACGTTGATGTTACGCCGTAATGATGACTAGGATGCGTGTAGATGTATCAAATCACTTAACAAATAAGCGTAAGAAAGTCTAGAGAGAGAAATGAGGGTTGTAACACTTTAGAGAGAGAAAGAAGGAAATGTGTATTGATAGAAATGAAACAACCAACCCTTTCCAAGGTGTGGAGAGGGGTATTTAATACATGCAAAGGCCGGCCAACATAAGGTTCTTATGTTACATCGGGTTAGCTTGGTAAGTTTCCAAATATTACGCTACGAGCTATTCTACAATATATTAGTAGTGACCAAGTCTTTTTTCGATTTCTAACAATCTCCCCCTAAGGGAGGTCACTCCAATTTACAAAAACTTAAGCTTATCATTCTATGAATGTCTTCAATCTTTGCTCGTAGTCTTGTTTTCTTGATCTTTATCTTGTGAATCTTGATGTAGTAATATTTAGACTTTTAGGCTTTAGCTTGTATCTTTACCTTGTCTTGTATGTGATCTTGAGCTTCTTGAGATATGAATTTCCAGAGTTCTAACACTATATCTAGCCTACATATCATCCATTTCTAGAATCTAAACACTTTCTACTTTAATTTTTAGAGGATTCATACCAAACTCTCTTAAGATCATACCATAAACCTTGTTACCAAACACTCTATTTGGTGATACGTTGTTGAATTTCCAGAAGTTAGGTGACATATTTCCGGTTATCTTAGTAGCATTTGGTTGTTGGTTGATCATGGAATTGTTAGTTTTGGGATTATTGGTTATGTTAGTCGAAATATTGGTATTGTTACTTTGCTCTCATATATGAAACATGAATAATATTGAGATGATTTTGCTATGACTTATAAATATACATGTTTATGAATTCGATGTTATCTTTACTTCATCGAATACGGTTGTAATAACCACAGTTCCCCTTTAATCATTCTAAATACTGCCTGTGATCAGGTAGATTCAAGAGAATCTCCTTGACAGGGTTTCACAGCTGCACTAGCTGTTCTCATTACCGGAGCGTCTCAAAGCAGATAACACGGTAAGAGTGAATCGGTAAGTTACTATCCTCCCGATTAAGTCGTTAATTCGTGTTCAGCTTTCCTATGTCTAGACACCCTTATGAGGCTTCCCATGGACATAAGATTGAAAATTGATTTAGAAAAATCAGTCAGTGTGTTAAGATGCAAACGGTTTTTATAACACACCAATAGTTTTATATTTTTCAAAATTCATTTGTCAATTCATAAGCTGGACCGAATTGATATCTAATATCACAAGTTTGATCCATGTAGGATCTCACAAGTCACCTACCATAGAGCTTGTTTGATGTTGGCTCTAGAAGGATTTCCATCGTAACTATGAATACTTTTAGGCATCACTCTGATGTTCTGGCAAAATCACAAGGATAATGCGTAGGACTCTTGAGATATTTCTTGTTTTCATATTATGTGAATCAGCAAGCATATTTTGGATAAGTATCCTAATGAGATTTATAGATGATCTCTTTTATGGCTCTAGACTCGATAGTGCACTTTGGTTTTAGTAATCGGAGGCTGGAGCAGACTGCCACCTTTTCAATACCTACTAACTCGGAGTGAGAAAGTCGATAGAAATGCATTTAATCTCTATGAGAAATGAAATAAGAGTATTTTGAGAGACCTTGAGTGGCTGGGAAGGGTTGTGCATTGCATCACTGGGTCCATGATGACTATCTTCAATACCAGACAACATATTAGTATTTCTGATAGCGTATGTATTGACCCGGTTTCTGCCTAAGTGTAAGGAGGGCTTCTTTCTTTTCACCCTTTATCTTTACATTTCTTTTTAATTCTTCAACCCCTTTAATGCCTACCAAGATTTCATCACTAACACCTTGTTGGGTTTGTTCTAGTGTCAGCTATGTCTTAGTCTGCATTTTTCCCTTTCTCACTTTTACTCCTTTTGTATCAAACCTAAGGACTTCTATTCTATCTAATGGAATATCCCTGGATACATCCCTCCGATTCTGGCTGGATCATGGGAACGAATACCTAATCTTAACCACCTTATAACTCCAATTAATTACAAACATGATCGGTCTTTTGGTATTGTTCTCAGCCTTAAAACCATTTGAAAAACACAATCAAGGTACTTGTGACATAAGTCAAAACATTTGTACCTCATTTGTTTTTACTTTTCAGAAACGCTCCCCCTTAACACGTGCTTCGATATTCGAAAATGTTTAGCACATGAAGGGTGAAGCTCGCACTTGAGTCTTTAAAATCACATCTTTAGCCCTATATTTTAATCACATTTTCTTCCCTTTTCAAAAATGTTAAATCTCTTGATATTTTAGATATCAATTGATTCAAGTATGTTTGAAAACTGTTTGGGGAGAAAAATGTTCCGATTATTAACAAGCCGTATTAGGAATATTTTTATGCTCCCTCTCAATTTATGAGGGTATTATATATATAGTGTTGAGTATGTTAATTTGAATTTTTTTGAATTTTATGAAAAATTCTAGAAAATTCATACTCAAACACTATTTATACTTGCCTATTTTATAAGTCTATACTACATATTCACATTATTCACAAGATAAGATTTGAGATTGGACCTAACGATTATGCAATACGAGTCATCAGTTTGTAGTCCATCTCGAGCGCCCGAGCACCAACCAATCTTTCAAGATTCCTTTTGATCTGTCTTTCTCGCATCTGCTTATCGATGAGTTCGACCATAAGCTCTGACCTCCTTTTGTCTGTAGCCGTCCATTTTCTCCTTGACATCTCCTCGTTGTATCCCAGACAAAAATTGAGTATTCTGTGATGAAGCTCATCATGAACAGTCTTGAGTGTCCCATCCGAGAACTTGTACAGCTCATCAGCCCCCATCACTAGTTTCTATTTGTTTAAGTCTTCATAGATTACCCCTGGTGGTTTATATGATGGAGTGTAGAGTTCTTTGAATTAGATTTTAGGAAAGGTCTGCTCAGGTGCGGTGATATTAAGCTTCTTGTGGTAACTCTCTACACCAAGCTGAAGATCCTCGACTCGACGTTTGATGATGAGACTTCTTGTAAACATATGAAGAGCCACAATAAAGTCAACAATATCACTATCATTGAGATGGAATAGCTTGTGTTGAACAGCAAGAAGTAGCATGTCTTTAATGTCGTTCAAGTGTAGATCTACCAAGTCACCTTCTTTAAACTTGTATAGCTGTCGATCAGCTCTTTTCACCACAACTTCTTCCAAGTGACCATATCCATGCAGTTTCTTGACACTAACACTCTGTACCAAAGCTTACGCCTTTCGCCCTAATGCTTGATCCCTTTTCAGCATCTTTGTCATACACATGCTTAATAGTCCCCCAAAGCGTAAGGGTCATGTCTTCAATTCTAGAAGGTTTCCAATGTATATATGAATACTTTTAGGCATCATATGTTGTTCTTGGCAACACACATGGATTAAATACGTAGGACTCTTGAGGATATTCTTGTTTTCATATTATGTGAGTATCAGCAAGGCTTTTTTGGGTATAGTTATTAATGAGATTTTTTAGATGATCTTCTTTTTATGGCTCTAAGAATCGATAGTTGCACTTTGGTTTTAGTAATCGTTGAGGCCTGGAAGCAGATGCCACCTTTCAATATCTATAACTCGGAGTGATGAAAGTCAGATTAGAAATAAGTTTTAATCTCTATGAGAAATGAAATGAGTGTATTTTGAGGAGACTTTGAGGGGCTGGGAGGGTTGTGTATTGCATCACTTGGGTCCATGATGACTATTCTTTCTATACCAGTTAATCTTATTAGTATTTCTAATTAGCGTATGTATTAACCCGGTTTGCCTTAATGGTAAGGAGGGATTCTTTCTTTTCACAATTTATCTTTACATTTCTTTTTTATTCTTCAACACTTAATGCCTACCATAGATTTCATCACTATAACACCTTGTTGGGTTTGTTCTTAGTGTCAGTATGTCTTAGTCTGCATTTTTCCTTTCTCACTGTTACTCCTTTTGTATCAAACCTAAGGACTTCTCTTCTATCTATAATGGAATATCCTGGATACATCCTCGATTCGGGCTGGATCATAGGAATCGATACTTTAATCTTAACCACTTATTACTCCAATTAATTACAACATGATCGGTCTTTGTATTGTTTCTCAGCTTAAAAACCATTTGAAAAACACAAATCAATGGTAACTTGATGAATAAGTCAAAAAACTTTTGTACCTTATTTGTTTTTCTTTTCACGAAACGCCGCCCCTCTTAACACTCGTGCTTCGATATTCAGAAAATTTTAGCACATGAGGGTGAAGCTCTGCACTTGAGTCTTTTATAAATCACATCTTTAGCCCTATATTTTAATCACATTTTCTTCCCTTTTCAAAAATGTTAAATCTCTTGATATTTTAGATATCAATTGATTCAAGTATGTTTGAAAACTGTTTGGGGAGAAAAATGCCGTATTAGGAATATTTTTATGCTCCCTCTCAATTAATGAGGGTATTATATATATAGTGTTGAGTATGTTAATTTGAATTTTTTTTGAATTTTTTATGAAAATTTATGAAAAATAATTACTCAAATACTATTTTATACCTTGCTCTATTTTATAGTTCGTATACTACATATTCACATTATTCACAAGATAAGATTTGAGATTGGACCTAACGATTATGCAATACGAGTCATCAGTTTGTAGTCCATCTTGAGCGCCCGAGCACCAACCAATCTTTCAAGATTCCTTTTGATCTGTCTTTCTCACATCTGCTTATCGATGAGTTCGACCATAAGCTCTAACCTCCTTTTGTCTGTAGCCGTCCATTTTCTCCTTGACATCTCCTTGTTGTATCCCAGACAAAAATTGAGTATTCTGTGATGAAGCTTATCGTGAACAGTCTTGAGTGTCCCGTCCGAGAACTTGTACAGCTCATCAGCCCCCATAACTCGTTTCTATTTGTTTAAGTCTTCATAGATTACCCCTGGTGGTTTGTATGATGGAGTGTAGAGTTCTTTGAATTAGATTTTAGGAAAGGTCTGCTGAGGTGCGATGATATTAAGCTTCTTGTGGTAACTCTCTACACCAAGCTAAAGATCCTCGACTAGACGTTTGATGATGAGACTTCTTGTGAGCATACGAAGAGCCATAATAAAGTCAACAATATCACTATCGTTGAGATGGAATAGCTTATGTTGAACAACAAGAAGTAGCATGTCTTCAATGTCGTTCAAGTGTAGATCTACGAAGTCACCTTCTTTAAACTTGTATAGCTGTCGATCAGCTCTTTTCACTATAACTTCTTCCAAGTGACCATATCCATGCAGTTTCTTGACACTAACACTCTTTACACCAAGAATTTTCTAAGTGGAATAGACATTATGCTTCAAAAATTTGTTCATCTGAGATCTGTACCAAAGCTTACGCCTTTTTCCCTAATGCTTGATCCCCTTTTTAGTATCTTTGTCATACGCATGTTTGATAGTACTCCAAAGTGTAAGGACCATGTATTCAATTCCCACAATCTCATACCGAGCTGCTTTTGTCTTCATGATCGATGTAGTGTACGTTTTCTCTGGATCAAAAGTTTTTAGAAACTCCAAATCATTGTTCAAGAAGTAATCAGCGGCAATGGTTAGATGGCATGGGTGACCTTGCAGGGGAAGAGGTTTGGACAAGTCAAAGGGGTAACGATATCCTTCTGGATTGTTTCAATCTGGTTTGTCTATCAATGCATTGAAACACTCTTGGAAGTTGTACTTAAGTTCGATGCTGCTAGTGCATGTGCATTTTAACAGATTATAGGCTAGTCCTAACAAGAGATCTTGAGTAAGATTGTCTATCTTGTGTCGATTAAACACATACTTAGAGAAGTCAATCGGAGTGGCCATTAGATCATTGAATGTGAGAGGATCCTTTGTAGCAGAGACCATTTGGTTGAACCAAGGCTCTTCAGGTTGATCAAGTACAACTTGACGCTTGTTCCATTCCAGATCAGGAGTAGGAGGCCTTGGAGGTTGTTTGAACCAATCTTGATTCAGAGTCTTGTACGTCTTGGGTTCTGAAGTATCTTGTGGTTGATCATCATCACGAACCACATCTTCACCCACAATGTTGACTGCATCATCCATTGCTACCTCAACAATTAGTTCTTCAACTGGTTCCTTTGTAGATGCAGACTTACCAGTTTTAGAACCTTTTGATGGAGCTTTACCTTTTGGGGTTTCCTTGTTGGTAGATGGTTTCTTGGAAGACTCTAACTCTTTGGTTCTTCTCTTCTTTGTCTTCTTACCCTGGTTTGGTCCAGCTGAAGGGTCTTCGTCATCATCATCATGCTAGCTTTTGTGATTCTTTACTGTATCAACAACTCCCTTATCCATGGCATTTTCATCCTCTATCAAAGCTTCTATGAGAGCATGGTACAATGCACGATTAACAGGATTTCTGTTAAAAGAATTGTTTTCATATATGGTTTGGTAGAGAGCACTTTTCTGATCATGCTCTTTAAGTGCTACCTTGTTAGTAGATTTAATCGTATACTTCGACATCATTTGATTCTCAGCTTGTTCCTTCTTGATCTTACGAATCTCTGAAGCAGAGTGTTTAAGATTAATTGTTGGAGTCTGGATCTTGCTTGACTCGAGAGCTGGCTGCACAGAGTGTTTCTGGATTAAGTCTGAAGAGTGTTTCTATTGAGTCTTTTGAAGAGCATCACTAAGTTTGGATCCAAGATAATCATCTATAACAGTTGGAACTTGTGACTTGAGAGTAGCAAGAGCTTTAGTAGAGAGATCAATTTTCTTCAGCTCAGACACATCCTTTTCTAATTTTGCAACTCTTAGCTGAACAGTGGTAAGTGCATCGGATTCAGGGACAACAGTGGTGATGGTTGGAGCATCGGTTATGATTGGTGGTGTAGGGATTGGTGCTGTTGTTTGGTGAGGTACAGGTGGTATGGTGGAGATAGATGAAGGGGTTAGAAGAATTGTTGCAGGAGCCACTGAAGGAGTTACGGGTATAGGAGTGAGGACAGAGGGCTCAAAAATTACCAAAACAGGTACAATAAGGACTGGTGGAGACTGGATATGTGGAACTTTAGATTGGATTTTAATATCCAACAACGAGTTGATCTCAGCATCAGTAGTATCCTTAACAGTACCAATTAAAGAAGTATCAAACAAAAGTTTAAGAAATTGATCACCATAACCTGAAGATACCGATAATCTGGAGCTTGTTAGAGGAAATTTAGCTTTCTTGGCATCATCCTTTACTTCTTCAGTCTTTCCAGCATCCGTATTTTCTGCATCAGTATTTTCTTCATCACTGTTCCCAGATTCTTCAACTTCAGCATTTGTTATCTCTTCATCCTCATCGTCATTAACTTGTTCATTACCGTGTACAAACTCATCATCTGTTTCTTCATCATCAATCATTTCTAGATCGATACTTTTGTCATCATCAGTATCATTTTTCTTCTCTTCATCATCATCAGAATCTATCCAATCAACATCTTCATCATCACCTTGATCTTCTTTAGAATATTCACTTTCTTGTTTAGATCCCCACTTAAGAATAACATTTTCTTCAGATGTAACCTTTTCCTCATCTGGAACCCCTGGTGAAACACCAGTTCTTTCACTTGAGCCTATAGTGCTTGGCTGTCTCCTATTGGTTTTCTTGCTTTCTTTAAGAGCTTGCATAATATTTGTAGCTTCTTGTTCTTTAGGAGTAAGAGATTAAACACCCTTTAGCTTTTTGAGAAGGATTATAAGACACTTTCTTTGACACCCGAGAAGTATCTCTGAAGGCAATACCTGATGGTCTTCTTCTAGCAGGCTCGGGGACAGATTCAATCACAATCCTTGCATGAGTAGCATGGACTTGTCTTGCAGCTTCCTCTTCTGCAACTTCAGTTAAGCTGATAGATTTACCTAATTCCAAAGCAACATTTGGATCAGGAATGATGTTGTCAGCTGCAGAAATTGTGACTTTCTTCTTGACTACTCTTCTACTAGCAGTTCTCTTTCTGGCTGGTTCAGAGTCAGACTCTTCAGACACATCAACATCTACCACAGGAGTATCTACAGTCTTCTTCCCTTGTGAACCTTTGCCTATGCTCTTCTTGGGAGGATTTTGACTAGTGGAGTATTTGAGGAACATTTGATAGGATTCTGATTGCTTGATTGTATCATTCAACATCATATCAAGAATAGGTAGTCCATATTCCTGATAGTCTTCTCTAATTCTGACAAACTTGAGTCTGCTCACTATACCATCATCCTTGATTGTATGATAGTGTTGAAACTATAGCTTAGAGAGAGACTTATGTTGTGAGAGGAAGTGATTGATGATGGCTTTGGTGAATCAGGGGAATGGCATAGTTTCACGTCTTGATTTTCTCTCCTTCCTGTGATCAATCTGGAAAGCAAAGTCTTCCCAAATTAGTTCAGGATAGTCGGCATTTTCTCTGTAGAACATACCTCACAGTATGTTAATTCTAGATTTTCTCAGTCTGTCATTACTTGCAGTCTTCCCAGAGAGACACTTGTTGATAATGGCTGCCAGAGTTCTCCATGGCTGATGCATGTGATCCACATACATGCTGGTATACTTGTGTAGTGGACCTTTGTAGCCAAGGTCAATGAGGAAGGTGAGGGTAGCATCATCATCTTGTACCTCAGTGAATTCTTCACCTTCAACTCTTGGACAGATATCCAGAATCTTTCTAAAGACTTTAGCATCGACAATGCACTTCTTCTTGGCCAAAAGGAATTCATAAGATTCTGAGTCTTTGACCTTTTTGATAGTGTACCAGAACTGCTGCATAAATATTTTAGGGACTTCTGCAGTGATAGTAAATGCCTTGAAGTACGTGGAGTTCTTGATCACATCAATGACAACTTGAAACGTTTCTTCCTTCTGTTGCACAGTGGTTTCCAGTCTAACATTGGTAGAGCTTATCTTGACCCTTTCAGTAGATGGAACCCATTTTTCATCACGAGCAACAACTTGTTGAGTTTCTTGTGGATTCATGATTCTTCTTAAGAATTAACCAATACAGTTTATATACACAACATATATATTTTACTGACTAATTTAGCTATCCTGGATGATATTATTGATTTAGGAATATGCTATGTTTAGGTTTCATGCAAACATGACTGTGTTATTACGTTCTTAGAATACAGTCAACTAAGGTCAATATTCAAAGTTAACTGATGAAGTTAACCTGACATTTCCATGAGAGCTTAGGACACACATTCAAATATAGGACAAGTAATACACATTTAAACATGGCAAGCTATGAAATATGACACCATAACCAAGTATTACACAAATTTTAGAAAATTTGGGCAGAGATTCCTTTCATAAAATGACATATTTCGCTTGATTCATGTACCCTATCATGTTTCGCATGGAACATGTAATTTGACATATTTCGCTCAGTTAAAACATGTTTCGTATGGCAACACCTAAACATATTTCACATGACTTACATGTTTCACATGACCTAAATCAAAACATATTTCGCATAGATAAAGCTTTACATGTTTCGCTTGGTTCATACCTAACATGTTTCGCTTGGTTCATACATAACATATTTCGCATGCATCAAATCATTCTTAACTAAGGTTTTTCCAATCAAAAACCTTAAAGACTTAATTCCAATAATCACATATCAATCCTAAGCATCTCAGAATCTATAAACACAAGAATTATACAACAAACGAGCAAACCAAGATAATTTTCGAGCCAAAACATGGAAGAACACATGGCAATCTTTATAATGAACATCTAGGGAACAAATATCATGCATTGAGGACTAGAAATAGTTAACCAACTCATGAAACACATCACACAAACCTTTAAAATACCATATTCAAGATTTTTGAACCTAGGATACTACGATTCCAAGCAAAGGAGAACCTAAGGGACAAAAACCATCTCTAAAGGCATAAGAGAGTAACATTGATGCTTACTAACACAAACCCACAACCAAATTCACATCAACACATGTTTCGCATCATTCAACCACAAAAATCAATGGTTCTCATACGTATGTTAGAGATATAGAAAACAGTTTCTCATGAGGCTTAGACGCACCCTAACGAACAAAACCTCTCAATTAATTAAACAAAACCTCTACTTTTTACTTATGAACCCTAATTCTATTTTTAACGATTTACGAGTGCAAAAAGGAGATTTAATCTAATTCCTATTACTAAGACAACATTAAGGGGTTACTAGACTTGTAGAATTGTACCTTTGATCTTGAAAACAAGTTTTGAATTTGGAGTTATGATGCTAGCGAAATGTGTTTTATAGCGAAAAGGTGCGTTTGGATTTGTGAATAAGAATGTGTGTGTGCGAAATGTGTTATCCCAAGAGGTATAGCCGGCCAAAGTTTGAAAATGACACAAATAGTCCTTGTAGTTTATGTCTTCTTCTATTTTCTTATTCAAACTAGTATTAAGTCTAAACATTTTATAGAATTGACACATTAAACCCCTAAAGTTTATAACTAAGGTTCTAAGTCCTATATTTTGCCATTTAGTCCCTAAAGGTTAAAAACAATAACATCTTAAGACCTTTTGAGTTAAATGATATTAACTCCCCTTTAATTGATGATCCGTTATTGTTAAACACTTTTTCCTTTTTATTTCGAGATGACTTTTTGAAAGATCATTTTTGAAAGAATTTGACTATTTTCCCCCTCAAATAATGTCATGTTTTCTATTTAAAGAGTTGTAAACATTGTTTGTTTGAAAGAAAATTCTTTTGAAATCTTTTAATGATGAGAAACTGATATGTTTAGTTATTTTTCAAAAAAAAACACCAATAAAAACAAGATTTCTCTCGTTTTACATAAATAAATGCACTGACACGTACACCTATTTGATTAGATAGCACGGGTTGTGTTGCAAAATAAACACAAGCCTTTGTATGAATATCAAGTAATTCATACCCGGGAAAAATGAATTTCCCATTGTGAGGTCAAGTTTTCTTTTTGGGGAAATACTTACCTTAAAGTTGAAGACCGGGTTGCTATCTGAAATAATAACAAGCCATTGACATGTTTTGAAAGCATTTGGAACTTCTGCTCGAACTTCATTTACAACCTCGTATCATTATTAAATGACATTTTAAGGCCGTAAATGTTATTGATTTTCAGAAGACATGTCATGAGAATCATATTTTTGTATTTTCTGATTTTTTTAATTTTGTATTTTCTTTTTATGATTTTATATTTTTGTATTTTCTTTTTGAAAAGTTTATATGAAATGAAAAATCTTTTTGGGTTTTTTTGATTTTCTTATATACATATGATACAGAGGATATGTGAAGAGTTTACCACCATTACTCTTCCTTTTCGTCTGCTAGATTTTTCAGAGTCTCAGGAGACATACTTCTCATACCAAGCTTGTTGATGAGATATTCAAGTCGTTCTCGTGCTAAAGGCTTATTGAAAGTGTCTGCCAGCTGATACTTTGTTCTGAAAAAATACAGCTCAACCACCCCGTTCTCCACTTGCTCCTTGATAAAGTGATGTCTAATGTTAATATGCTTGGATCGGGAGTATTGGACGTTGTTGCAGCATAAAGCAATGGCACTTTTCTTATCGCAGTACAGAGGTATCTTGTTGAACCCAAGGTCATAGTCAGTTAATTGTGATCTCATCTAAAGTATTTGCGCACAACATCCTGGCAAGGCAATGTATTTAGCTTCTGTACTGGATATGGCGATGCTCTTCTGTTTCTTTGACGACCAACTCACCAATCTATCACCTAATAGTTGCATACTTCCAGACGTACTTTTCTGGTATCTTGGCAACCAGCATGGTCATCATCTGCAAAAGTTGTTAGAGCAATGCAAGAATCCTTTGAATACTACAGACCTATATTTATGGTTTCTCTTAGGTATCAAAAAATTCGCTTAACCGCATGTAAATAATTTTCGTTAGGCTTTTCCTGATACCGTGTTTGGAAACTAGAAGGGGGGAGGGGGTTGAATAGTTTACAAATTCGTTTTACATTTTAAAATTTTGCTTTCAAAATACTTAGATTCGAGTTGTATGTTCAACCAATCAACAATATGAATCAACAATGTAAATATCTAAACTAATACTAAATAACAATCACAATAATATAAAGAGATGAGAGAAGGAACAATCAAACCAAGACACCAAGATTTATAGTAGTTCGGCTACGAAGCTCTTCTTCGCCCTACTCCACTCCCCGAGTATCCTACTCGAGATTTCACTATGTCAACAAGCTCCCTTCAGGCGGAGAAAACTGTTTACATGTCATTTACGTTATTTTCCGACATTAAGCTAAATGTCGAGTCCTAATCTTAGCTAGAACCAATCTACCACATCACAAACACTATACAATCACAAGATCTACACTATCGGATTTACACACAATCCGAATGACACAATTACACAAGATAATTACAATAGAGATTTGATGCTTAGAAGAAGAGAGGAGAGATCACTAAATAACAATTCGTTTCTTGGCGAATACGAATGTTCTTCTCTTGAACTTGATAGAGAGGAGAGATGAGAAGAAGAGATTAGATCACTTAAAACAAGATCAAACAATGTTAGTGATCAAGAGATTTAGTGAGAGAAAGAAGGTTTTTAAAGAGAGAAAGAAGTCTGGAAAAATTTGTGCAAAGAGGTATGTTTTTCTGCCAGAAATAGTACAATATTTATGGACAGGATTTCCAATGGCTAGCTGACGGCGATCTCGGCGGTCCTAGATATATCTGAGGGCCGCCAGACCTATAAGGGGGCCTCCACTAGACTCCTCTCCTGTTTTTGTCTTTTTGTGGGGAAGGTTGTATCTGGTATGGAAGTTTCCATTTTAGGAGAAAATTTGAATTTCAAATTTATGTTTTAATTAAAACTTTTCTTTTAATTAAAAATTATTGTGTATATTTATTTTTGTGAAAATACTTTTGTAAAAATGTGATGGTTAAAAAAAATTATTTTCTTGATCACTAATTATGCTTAATGATTTGTTTGTATATACCTTAAGTGATCACTAATCTTAAAAATAGAATTTTACGATTAATAATTTGTAAACATTTATTTTTATCGTAAACGTTTTTACATTTTGTTATTTATCAAAACATTGAGAGGTCGAAAAATATAAATAATGTTTTTAGACATTATTTGTATTAACAATCTCCCTCTTTTTGATGATGACAAAATATAAACTCATTTTGTATAAAATTAAATGTTTCAAGATTATTAATGAGTTTCATTCCATTTCTCCCCCTTTTTGTCGAGTTTAAAAAGGATGATCGTCGAATTGTTGTAGAAAGAAAGAAGTCGACGATATCAAGACTCCTCCTTGATGTATGCTCCCCCTTGTTTGGGGAACCAAGGGATCGATCTTACAAAAATTATTTGCTACAAAACAAAGTTAGAGGTACAAGTGCAAGATAATATATTCCCAACTAGTAGAAATATAGCAATTCATGCAAGTTAAACCATAAAGTAGTTTCATTCATTACTTAAGAAACTCATACAAGAGACATACTGTATGCAAGGAAAATAGAACAAAGGTTAACAAAGAAACATTCATTTATAAATTACACTACAATCTAAACATGCTTCATAAGGTAAATAGAGTTAATACGACATAAATCCTAGATGATCCTTGATTCATAGGAAATGACTTTGAGTAAAAAGGTTAGGGTGACCAATTATGAGGTGATATGACCAAGTTTTTAAGGGTGAGGTGGAGAGAGTGAAGTCATGGTGGAAGTGAGAAGTTACTCAATGTGAGCAAACATTAGGTTCATCTCATCCCTAAGAGAAAAGATAAGATTGCGGTTGTGAAAACAACAAAGACAAGTTGACCCATGATAGTCGTGATAGTTGAAGTAAATGGGGTAACCCATGAGAGGTGGTTGAGGTTGTGGTTGTGGTGAAGGTGGTGATGGGGTATCAAGTATGTGATCAAGAGATGTGATTGGTGACAAGGAAAAAGTAATATCCAAGGAGGGATGACTTTAGAGTGGAAGTAGATGTGAGGGTCTTGGAGGTGCATCCATGACATTTTCAAGAAAAGGATTGGATGGTTGAGGAAAGGGTGTGTCATTAGAAGTAAGAGGTGAGGATTGAGGTTTTGATTTAAATGAGAAAGAAGTAGTGCCAAAGGTAGATGATGTATTTTTGGTGGATGAAGTTTTTGATGGTGCATTTGGTTGAGAAGGAGAAGAGGATGGTGTTATAGGAGAATGTGTGGTGGTGACATCTTCATCACTAGAAATTTTAACAAATAGTTGTCTAGGTAGGATTATGGTTAGTTTTATTTTTTTGGAAGGGTTAGAGGAAGAAGCTTGAGTGGAATCCGTGGTAGGATAGTTTGAAGAAGATGAAGATGATAAGAAGAGTGGGAATGATAACTTATTTAATTAGGAAGCATAAGATTGAATAGGCAAAGCATGAGGATTAAGGAAATAAATTCCAAAAGTTGTTTAGCAAAATGCAGAAAGCATGAGTGTGTCTAGTGAAGAGGATAGTCAACTGCACATAAAATCAAGTAGTCACAGTAAAATTCTCGTGACTCTGATGGCGGTCCCATAATTACATGGCGATCTCAGATATATTTGGGGGCCGTGCAGTATTTATGGGGGCCGTTTTCTGGAGGAGCAGAATTTTTCCAGTTTTGAAATTTTTGTAAAACATGTCTAAAAAAAGTTTCCTAAAGACACCCTTTTGCAGTCAATCCTATTTCACCATAAATCATCTAATTTCTAAGAATCAAATTCACCAAATTAACTATCCTAAATTCTATTAAAGAAGCACATATAGGTATATTAGCTAAGAGATAATCATTCATAATATAAGTAACCATAGTGTATCAAGGTGCATGCAAGCAAGTGTTTAGGATGATAAAATGGAATGATCATTTAAGGCAAGTTATATTGCCCATTCTACCTACTAAGTTACTACTAAATAGCATAAGTTTAAGTACTTAATTATAATAAAGTAGTGAATAGAATTAATATTGTCATATAGCAATTTTCCAAATTGCTTACTTCTTCGTGTTTCTCCACAAGTTCCTAAGGCCTTTCCTAATTGACCTTAATCCACCACGTTGCTCATCTCGTAACTGAACTTGACGGTTGATGATTTCGGTTTGGCGGGTGTAAAATGGTTCCATGTCAGGGTCAATGTTTGGTGGGTTTTAAAAGACTTGAGGAACCTCATTTGTTAATGAATTAACAAAACGAGTAGGGGAAGGAGTGCTTGCACACGAGGTCCCTTTGTCATTTTCATCATCATCATCATCATCATCATTGAGATGAGAGGAGGATGGTTGATCGAAGGTGGAGGAAGAAGAAGTGGAGTGACGACCTTTTCTTGTGCCATGATCCTTTCTAGTCTTTCGATCTTGTTGAGCAGTAAGAGGATTCGTAACACAATCGTACAAGACATAAGACTCATTGACCAACTCAGGACTCTCACTCATGACGAATTTAAACAAACGAGTTAATAGCACACCATACGGTAAAATTAACCTAGCTTGTTTAGTGACCCACTCCATTTGTTTTGGCATATAATAGGCGAGGTTGAATTTTTCGGATCTTACAATACAATAGAGCATGCAACAAAGACACGCGAGAACATGGTCCCGATTACCCCCAAATAGAAAACATTTTCCTGGATAATTTCTTCCAAAGCCTTCAAGGTAGACAAAATTTCACGAGTGAGAATTTGATAGTCTTGAACATCAATTTTTTGCCTATAACGGGTGCGAGTGACTTGACCTTCTCGGTCATTTCGAATATACGAAATGATGTCATCAAGAGAAGGAGGGTTGGTTTGGTATGGACCATCCCTAGGAACACCATATGCCAACTCGTCAAGTGACCACTTGTCGGTAAAGACACAAGCACCCTCACAAGGTATGTCAAGAATTTGAGCAAATTCTTCAAGAGTGTAAGAAAAGAATTGATTTTGAAATACAAATTCGATTAACATTTTACCTTCGTCGGTATAGTTTATTTGATATTGACTATAAAATTCAAGTATGAAGCGAGGACAAATTTGGTCATTGATTTCAAGAAGACACTCAAACTCAAGAAAACTAAACAAAGACCGAACATAGCGTAGATCCGCAAAGTCCTCAAAAACCACCCGACCCTCATAAATATAGTGTAACACCCCCAAAATTTTGTCGCAGCGGAATATGTGTTTCGAGGATTGTTACTTCATAATACCATTGCACCAGCAATGAGAGAACGACCTCTAACTGAGTCGTTTGAAAAGAATCCTTGAAATGTTTAGACTCCAATGCACATCAGTAAACCAAGCATCTAATTCACCTGAGAAAAACATGCTTAAAAACGTCAACATAAAGTTGGTGAGTTCATAGGTTTATTTAAATATAAACAAAAAATCAAATGAGTGAATTTCCCTACTGTATCAACACAGTAACATGTAAAACGTTTAGTGACTACTGTCTCCCTATAGTATCATAAAATGCGCTTAAGTATAAACGTTGGAAACTAAAGATTCGTAAATCATGCATGACTATTTCAATCCCTTATAATAGCCACAAAAATGTATGTTTAATTGCTGGACCGCAATTTCTTATAGTGTGTATTGCCTAGCAATAGTACCTGTGAGCATGACCATCGTATCCCATACATGGTCATCTCTTGTGATTACGATTATACCCCTAAGTTCATGAAACTGCACGTAGACTTGTATGTATGCCACTTTATTCAAGGTACGGTAATTGTTCTTGAGTATGTTGTACTAGCCTCGAGGCCTCAGACCAGTAATGGTCCGACATGTTATAACGTTTGATCCCGGTGATAGCTAGTTACCCAAACGAGAGTCGTCAATCCCGAATAGATCTATTTTATAACATTCACGCTTACCCTCCGAGTAATTAACAGTTCATGCAACCTAAGCTAATCCGTAATCATATGAGTAAAAATAAAGTTGTTGCGTCCATAAATGAAAACGAGTATTTTATCTCAACGCGAGATATGTGAATGAGTATGGAAATCAAAGTAAATGCGTTTGTAAACATGTATGCAAACGAATTGTAAATGAACACGTAACGAGTTTAAATCAAACACGTAAGTGAATTTGTAACCAGCATGTTCTCACCCCAAAAATTATAAATCATTGACATTGTAAAACGTGGGGCTATGAAACTCACCTTGATGTTGAAGAACGATTGACAGATAGGCATCTAATATGCACAACACAACGGAAGATGAAACGGCTTGGCCGAGAAGTTGCCGTTTATCTTAACGGTTAAATCCCACTAGTTTAGGATAATGAATTTAGTTTCCCGATGGATGATTACATCAACGCGACCCGTGATAAAAGATTTAGGTTCCGAGTGGCAGTTTGGTTTGGTGGTTGGTTCGGTAAAATAATTCAAAAGTATATAATTCATATGGTGAATTATATAAAAAAGCATGTATTGTGTCAGGTCGTCCTTAATGCTGTTATTTATCTCCCTTGTAATTCATATAGTGAATTATATAATAACGACCAGAAATCAAAAGATTAATTTGAAGTATACTATACCGTGCAAGTATTATATAATAAGTGTGAGTAGATAATTAAACCAAATGGTTTGACACGTTTTCGGAAATCACCAATTTATTAATAAATAAAAGTTCTTGCATAAACGTAATCGTACGTTTTAAGGTTACCAATTAAGTAATCGGTGTTTCTAAAGTTCGTCCCAAAGTTGTGACTTTATTTTCTAGCCGGGATTTATAAAATAATATTTTATAAATTTGTATTTTGTTTGTTGCCGAGTTATTGTGAAATTATAATTTAAAATATCTTTAAATTATAACTTTGTCATTTTATCGTCCTTCAAAGATGATAGGAGTTGTATCTAAAAATAATAAGTATATACATTTTTAGAAACTTCGTCATGACCTTTTCGTTCATGTGACATTTCCCATTTTTACAAAACTCAACGTTTTCCACTTTTCAATCAACCAATCTATGTTTAAAACATCGCATGTTTTAATAAGTACATATTTTAAACAAAAGTTAATAACTAACTAAACAATATAGCCAAGAAAACCCTATGTGGGTTATTGTACCAAACACAACCGAAAACTGTTAAACAGCAAACCAAACACACCTTTGGGTGCTAACTGCCAAACCAAACACACCCTTGTGGTGTTAACTGCCTAACCAAACACACCCTTATGGTGTTAACTGCCCAACCAAACACACCCTTATGGTGTTAACTGCCCAACCAAACGTCCCTATCGTGCCTGCTGTCCCAAACACCCCTGTTTGGGGTTTCCTGCTAACCCAAACACCCCTGTTGGGTGTTTTTTGCTATCCCAAACGCTCTCTTAACGCATTCGTGCTAAACCAAACACCCCTTTTGGTAGTTTCTGCCAAACCAAACACCCTTTTTGGCAGATTCTCTTAAACCAAACACACCATTTTGGTGCTACTTGTTAAACCAAATGCACCCGATGTGGGTCGTTAACAAACCAAACGCGCCCTAGGCTGATGCGAAACCAACGCACCCTATGCTATGAAAAAACACACAAACGAGAACACCCTCATGGTGTGGTGACTGCCAAACGCACCCTTGTGGTGGGCTGACCACCGAAACAAACACCCTTGTGGTATTTTTATCAAATCAACGCACCCTAATGGCTGCCAACGCGCCCTTTGCGGTGTTTATCACAACCAAACGAACACCCCTAGCTGATAATCTGCTAAACGAAACACACCCGTTCGGTGCAATTACAGCCAAATGCACCCTTTTGTCGTTTTATTATCAAACCGAACGCACCCTGTTGGGGAATAGAAAACCCAACGCACCCTATTATGCAGACCACAAACCCAACGCACCCTTTGTCTAATGAAACACAAAACCAACGCACCCTCGGTGGTGGTTTTAAACCCGATTGCACCCTCATTGGTGAGAATAAACCAACGCACCCTAGGTGCGGAACTTAACGAACAAACGCACCCTTTTTGGTTCTTGACCAGAAAACCAAACGCACCATGGTAGGTCAGAGATGATAGAGTGGTGGTACGGTGATGTTGGTGGTTCGGAGGTGGTGCTGACGATGGGGGCTGTGGCGGGGTGGTGATAGCGCGTAGAGGCGCGTGGTGGTGGGGATCAGATAGATCGATTGGTGAGAAACACTTTTGGACTTGGCCGAAAAACTCGCCGGAAAAGTGGCAGCGCCGGAATACTCGTCGGAAAGTGGTGGCAGTTGGGTGGTGGCCGGAAAAGTTGGCTGGTGAAGATGACCGGAAAACTTTTCCGGCGGCGGCTGTGGTGGCCGGATTGTTTTTCTGGTGGTTGGGCTTTGGAGAGGAGATGGAGACATTTTTGATAGCCGGATTGTTTTTCTGGTGGCTGGGCTTTGGAGAGGAGAGGGAGACATTTTTGATATAAGTGTGTGTGTTTTTATCACAAATGAGGGTGATTTGGGGTTTATATACCCAAAAGCTTCAAAAGAAAGTGACAAGAGTCTAATAGTTGAGGGGTCATGGTGTAAATTTTTAATGTAGTTTTGATAACTATCGGTTCGGGACTCGTTTGCGCGACTTAACAGATGATTCAAAACTCAAAACTTGCGCATTGCGTTCCAAATGATTTTTCCATGAAAAATGAGTACTCACTCGACTATCATTGCATAAATGTTTTATAACATTTATTTTAAAATGTTTATTATTTATTTGCGTATCACGAATAAACTTTATCCGTAAAATGATCTTTAACTCAAATATTCACGTTTTTAATAAACGTTTTTGATATAAAATGTTAAATAGTTTATTAATCATTTTTATTAAATAATTTGTGATAATTAAATATAAGTTTAATTATTTTTGTGTCGGTACGCGTTGTCCTCGTTTTCAAAATTTTACAAGGGTACTTCAGTCATTTTCTATTTGTTTTTGGGTCTCGGGTAAAACTAAAAAGTTATCCGGAATGTCGTTTTACATCAAATTGCTTTAGAGTCCGAGTGGTGAAAACGTGATCTAGCGAGTCGTTTTTGATAAATCAACTTAGAAATAACATATATCTTCTCGTTTTCAAGTCAAATAAGTATAAAAACAAATTCGCACATGAGAGTTATGTAATAATAAATATGATTTATGATTTAAATATGTTCCGAAACATTATCGGTTACGCGATAATCGTTTTTATGTGACAATAAAAGACCAAAAGTCAAAATGTCAAGTTAGACCCAAAGAGTCAAAGGGTAAAATAGTCATTTAAAACGTTCCAAATATTTTTCCATGAAAAATGATACCACGTCGACTATCATTGCATATACTGTTTAATAAAATTTTATTTTAAAATGTTTATTATTCATTTGCGTATCACAGATAAACTTTATCCGTAAAATGATCTTTAACTCAAATATTCACGTTTTTAATAAACGTTTTTGATATAAAATGTTAAATAGTTTATTAATCATTTTTATTAAATAATTTGTGATAATTAAATATAAGTTTAATTATTTTTGTGTCGGTACGCGTTGTCCTCGTTTTCAAAATTTTGCGAGGGTATTTCAGTCATTTTCTATTTGTTTTTGGGTCTCGGGTAAAACTAAAAAGTTATCCGGAATGTCGTTTTACATTAAATTATTTTAGAGTCCGAGTGGTGAAAACGTGATCTAGCGAGTCGTTTTTGATAAATCAACTTAGAAATAACATATATCTTCTCGTTTTCTAGTCAAATAAGTATAAAAACAAATTCGCACATGAGAGAGTCTTGTGGCTTATTTTTAAGCCACAAAAAGCCTCTTTGTCTTTTTGTGACCCTTGTAGGACAGCAGCTTATATAAGCTTATTTTCATTCTTAGTGATCATTTTGGACCTACATAGCTTATTAGTGTTAGCCTAACCTTAGGATAACTTATTTTATTTGTTTTGTAGCTTATTAGGGTCAAAAAGTCCATAACTTAGCTTATTTTCTTACTTAGAGTAAAAAAGGGTGTTCTGCCATCATTTTGGCTTATTTCCGGGCTTATTATAGCTTTTCAAAAAGAATTCCAAGTTTTAAAGTTGCTTATTTTCATTTATCCTAGCTTTTTCATTTTATAAGTTTTTTCAAAAAAAAAATAAAAGGGGAAAGCCAAGGCCCCGGGTGAGCAAGACTCGAACCCGGGACCTCAAAGCCTTCAACCCTTATAACCCCCAACACCACTACCGCTGTGCTACAATAGCTCATCCGGTAGTGGTGTTCAAGGTTTATTACTTAAGGGCTCTTTGGCCCATTTGGCTAATAAGCTATTTCGGCTTATTTGACAGCTTATTCGACAAGCTGTGCAATCCATTTTATTTTTCTTAGGAACTTTATAACTTTAGCTATTTTTTTGTGAATTTTTTATAAACTTTTAGTATTTTTTATAATTTATTTTCTTTAAAAACTTAAAAAAATCATAAAAAATAAAATATTAATCAGAAAAATATAAACTTTTTTAAATTTTTTTCTTTTTTCATATATTTTGTAGGAAAAATGTTAAAAGTTTCGTAGGTTCATTTTTTCAAAAATTCATTTTCTAAAGAACAGGATTTGTCCCCGTTTTTGTTTTGACTCGTTTTTGGGTCAAACGACCTCCGTTTTCGTTCTAGTTTTTTTTAAACTTCGTTATTTGTCATTTAGAATCTATTTTAGCTTTTAAATTTTTTCTAGGGTTTAATTTGCAAAATTTAGGTTTTTAGCCC
>BQNB010030918.1:0-54437 GCA_026074375.1 Tanacetum coccineum
CATTATTATTCGTAAAAAAATTTAATTTTTTTTACAAAATCTTAAAAAAAAATTCGCACTTTACAAAAATCTTATTTGTTTAAAAAAATTTAGTTTTTGTTTGTTTTTAAATTTTTTTTACAAAACTTTAAAAAAAATTCGTACTTTTACAATCTTAGTTTTGAAAAAAAATGTAAAATTTTTGTATTTTTTAAAATCTAGTATTTAAAAAGTACAAAAAAATTTTAAAATTTTTTGTAAAAAAAGTGCGAAATTAAAAAAAAAATTAATAAGTGCGAAGGTTTTTTAAAAAGTTTTGTAAAAAAAATTTTAAAAAAATTTTGAACTTTTTTACAGAACTTTTTAAATTTTTTTTGTACATTTTAAAAAACAAGATTTTAAAAAATACGAAAAAGATTTAAATCTTTTTCAAAAAAAAATAGATTTTTAAAAGTGCGAATTTTTTTAAAAAAGTTTTAAAATGTACAAATTTTTTTAAAAAAGTACGAAATTAATTTTTTTTAAATAATCGAACCGAAATCGTACTTTTAAAAACTTTTTTAAAATTTTTTTACAAAACTTTTTAAAATTTTTTTACAAAACTTTTTAAAATTTTTTAAAAAATTTCGCACTTTTTAAATTTTTTTTAAAGATTTTGTAAAAAAATTAAAATATTTTACGAATAATAATGTAAAAAGTTTTTTTTAATTAAAAAACAAACAAAAACTTTTTATAAGAGATAAGTGCAAAAAATGGCAGCAAAAAGACAACAATACACTTCTATATAGTTGCACCGTTAAAAATTAGACGCTCGTTAATACTTAACGGAAATTTTTTTTGCACCGTTAGTCCAAGGGATGTATTGTGTCCTAAAACATTGACGGAAGGATGTGTTTTGGACAATTATTTAACGAGGAACGTGAGACGGTTTTTTAACAAACCACAGGGATGATTTTTGCACTTCTCTCGCCCATAAATATGCCGCGTAGGCTTATTTTTAAGCCAATAATAGTAATAAACTACTAAGTACATAAATGTTATTCAACCATCACGTCCAAAATAATAAAATGATCTTTTCCTTGTGTTCCTCTACCCACGTTCGAACCAACAAACACCCCTTAATATTTGTTTCAAAACGCTTTCGATTTTTTAAAAACAAACCGTAAACTATTATCTATGCATCATTACACTACTAAAAGTAAAAAAATATTTGCAAAATAGATGACTTACAAAGAGGGTTTTGAAAATGAGATTAAGCGCTAAACCGACAACCTCAACGTCGTTTTAATGAACCCACGCCTATTGGAATCAACCCGGAAGTGTTTAATCTTTCATGTTTCTTGATGAAAAATAAAAGGTATGGTGTTTGTGTGTGTGTTGGAACTCAGACGCAAGAAAGAAAAGGAAAAAAGAGAACACAATTTGAAGTGTGTGTGAAATGAATGGAATGTGTGTGTTTTGAAAAGATATAAGACAAAAGAGTGTACCATGGTTGAGACAAACTAGCTAAAATGTTGCCTTGTTGTCTCTTGTGGGGTTCGACCGTGAGCTAGCATCCTAAAGGGATCCTAGGTGCGTTTTGGCTCTTGTCGGGTTACTAAATGACTTAGACTCGTGATTTAAAATGTGACTCGAAGTTTTCTTGTATTTTTAATGAATGTAAAATGTTTTTAGATGAACTGTGAATATTTACACTATGGGTAAATAAGTTAAATTGCTTTAAATTTAGTATGGATCATTAACGGACGTGTCGAGACGCGTTATTTGATATTTTAAGCCATTTGCGGGAAAACCTCACTGAGATTGATCAAATATAAATATAATCATCTATAATGAGATAATTAAAGAGAATAATAGTACTAATGATTAACTAGATACTAAACAGATTACTGAAAATCCCGAAACTTGATTTGACAGGAATAGAAAAAGATAAAAGTCAAAGGACTAAAATAGAACATTATGAACTAGAAAATCCGCAAGGGTTACAATCCGCACCCACGTCCTCCCGGCAAGCCAAGACCTTCCAAGAGTAAAAAATCGAACTTTAGTTGGATCTTCGTCAAGTAGAGAAGTTTTTAAGGAAATGGTCAAAGAAGAGTTACGACAAGAATGTATTAAAAAAAGACATTTTTATCTCGACTAAAAAAATTCGAGAAATTGAAGCTTCTTGGTACTAGCACCGAGAAGATGCCGCCGAGAAGATGCCGCCAGAAGATGCAACCGTAATCAATAAAATCAAAGACGAGATCCGAGCAAAACTTTTTTCTAGTTTTTGGTATTGGTGGTATCGTAATTTTTAATATTTGTCGTATCGTATCAATCGTAGTTTTTAGTTTTTGTACTTGTCGCATCTTATGCGTACCGTATTTTTAATATATCATATTTGAATTCTGGTTTAAAATGTGTTTCTTTTAAAAGAAAATGAAAACGTAGAAAAGATAAAAATGGGACTCACATGCCGAGGTGACTTTCCTATAAAATTTATAGTTGGGGAGTGTGTTTTTGTTGTAACGGTGTTATATGGCATGAGTGCACCTATCACTCTTAATCTAGTGGTACTCTAACCGAACCATTTGGTCGGTATCCACATGACCCGACTAAACACCCTATTACATGACATTGTGATAGACCAAACTAACCTTACTTTTTTTATTTGTTTGGTCTGCTATGTGATCGAGCAAATTGAAAGAAAAGAATGGATAAATCTATCCGTCGGAGGGGTGTTTGTGTATATTATAAAAAAAATTCCCTCTTTTTTTCTATAAAAAATCCAATTATTCTTCCTATTTCATATATTTTCTTCTTCACCTTCAACAACAACAACAATTAAATTTTTTTCTTTTTTTCCTATAAAAGATACCCTCTTTTTCCTATAAAAAACCCAATTAAGTTTTAATTTTTCTATTTTATTGCTTTTAATTAATAATATTTTAATTTAAAAAAAATGTTCGGTCATCTGTCCGATCAGATTATGAGAGTTGGTCACTATTTGATTTAAAAGAGAAGAAACTGAAATGACACTGATGTGACAGTCTAGTTTAATTACATGATTTAGTCGAATTACACTTTAGTCTTACTTATTTATCCCAATCTGTTTTGACTTGTTTTTATCCTCAAAACTCCATTACACCAGAAAAGGAAAAACTCCATTACACCAGAAATAATATCGTTTATTACTCTCTCAGTTATATAAAAAGTGATCACGGTTATTATTTTAAATTTGTGTCAAAATAATTGTCTATTTTTATTTCAAACTGATAAGAAGAGAGTTAGTGAGTGAAAATGATGTTTTTATGATAGCAAATTTCTGAAAACTAAACTAAAAGTAAAGTGATGTAAATGAAAAAGCTTTTTTGTTTTTTAGCAGATATCGGTTAATTCTTAAAACATGCTTTTTTTTTGTCCAAAACACAACCAAAACCCATTTCTTGAAGAAAAAAAAAACAAGAAACCTCTGTCTCTTAAGAGCTGGCAAGCATTTTCTTCTCCGGCAGTATCTTGAAGCAGGTATTATTTGCATTTCGTATCATGTTTTTTGGCTTCAGTTTTTGTCATGCTTTCTTTACTTATTATTCTTATGTAGCAGAGTAGTTAGCTTAAAAATAAGCAGTTCAAGAAAATTTTGAGACGAATATTCTGTTATAAAATCTCAAATAACTAGTTTGGAATAAACTCATTTTGCCCCAAAATATATAGCTGCATAAGCATAGGTTGTTTCTTTTATTTAAGTATACTAAGTTGCTCCTGCTTATGTGCTAGAAAATAAGTACCTTTAGGGGTAGCAAACACGACCGAGAGACTGACACGAGAATTAACGGGTTAGCCGGTTAGGTTGAGTAAAACAGGTTTCACGTCGTCGACTCACTTAACCATTATTTAAAGAGGTCATGTTCTGGTTTGGGGTGAGTTAAACGGGTCGGATCGACCCGTTTGTTTATTCTTTTAAACATAAAAAGTGAGTTTATTGGTTAAATGGGTTGACCCGCCAACCCATTTTAATGTGTTTAACCCGCCAACCCATTTAGATAAACGGGTTAAATGGGTCGTGTACGGGTTACGTGTTAACATGTTAAGTTTGACAGACGTGACCCGATTACTTAAACATGTCGTTTATGGGTTGAATTTTTTTGACCCGCCAACCCGAACCCAACCCTATCTTGATAAGTGTTGTGTGATACCAGGCGGCAAAATCAAAGTTTTGAAATTAAGCATTGTTCGGTATCGGGTGATAAAAGAAGCTAATTATCATCTGAGTACTTGTTATTTGATATCGACCACACTCTCACTTGTCGGAGACAACACAACTCGGTGTTGGACTGTTGTTGGATAAGTGGACGCACATCAGTTTATGGACAAAACATTAATGTTATTCAGTGTTGTCCGATAGGTGAATGCTTAGAATATTTTTCATAAGTTTTAGAATTTTAATTTTTGTATTCTTCATACAGGTATACAATGACTTCATCTCAACAAACTGTTATGCCTCACGATGAATTACTTCCAAGAGATCAATTCTTACCAATCAAGACGACTAACCACATGTTTTGTCCGGATTCAACCTCTACCAATTCTCCTGTTATGGTAGATATTCTCCGAGGACATCCCATCTTTAAAGCACTCACTATATCCGAAGATGTTCCAGAAATTTATGTTCAACAATTCTGGAATACTTTAACCTACAATACAACAGTGACGCCACACAAATTTGAAGGCGTGATTGAGAATCTTCACGTTGCTTTTACCCTGAAACAGTTTAGAAAATTGTTTGATCTTAAAAAGAAAAATGACTTTACTGGCAAAGACGAGTTTGATGATTTTACAACTGAAGAAGAGTTATGTGCTGATATCATACGCTTAGGATATGGAGCACTACTTCCTAAAGCCTCAGCCTTCAGAAGAAAGTATTTATCACAACTCTGGGCTACTCTCTTTTCAATCATTAATCGATGCCTTACCTCCAAGAGTACTGGAATGGATCAATGCAGTATTTCGGTGTTAAGAATTTTTCAAGGAATTGCATTCAACAAAAACTATGACTACGCGGGATTATTTTGGAATGATTTGATTGAAGTGGTCAAGGACAAGAATCTGCCATCTAAGGCTCGGAAGTTTGTACCATTCATACGTTTTCTGAAGATAGTTATCTTTTCAATTATGAGGCGTCATAAAGAAATTCCTAGAAGACCAAATGACCCTTCAATTGCAGATTTTCGAATGAAGCATTTACGAAGAGATTGTGGAGATTCAAATGTTCATGAAATGAGAATTCCTGATGAACTGTTAGCCTATGCTGACCAAACTTCACATAGTGTTATAGAATATAGGAACTCTTTAAGTCCTAATTTGCTACCCAAACCTGAGGAGGGATCTAAGGATGATGATAATGAGGGAGGAGTTGGAAATGACGAGAGGTTAAGTGTTGAAAGTGAGAAAGGATCTAAAGAAAAAGGAGGACATCTACTTTCGTCCCCAACTGCTTTGAGTGCACAATCGAGTATGGAGCCATCTAAAACAATGTCTGCGACACTTGAGTCATATGAAAGTCTGCGTGACTTTGCGGGAACTTCCGCAGTGGTACCTAATGTTGGTATTTCACGAAGATCAGAATCAACTGTTTTTGTAACTGAGTCTCTAGGTGAGCCAGGTGTTAATGATTTCCCGGAATTTGTTTCGAGAGAATATCTGGACGGCGCTCTAAAGGCTGTCCAAGAATCTTTTGCTAAACAACTTGGTGATATGCAACAATTACTTGGAAAGCTTGTTGCAACAGAAGAAACAATATTACCACCACCTCCACCTCCTCGATCACAACAAGACTTATCTGTAGATGAATTGAAGCAATTGTTACTTGCGAAACTTTTGTCACAGTCTGAAGATGAATCTGCTGATGCCGATTTTATTACGATCTTACGTAAACAATGTGAAGTTTCTCAAAATATTGCTACAAAGGTGGATGCCACGAATTCTATAAAATCTCATAATGATACATTAGAAAAGTTATCTGCACGTGTTGCTGCTCCTAAACAATCATATAGATCTAAAGCTCATGGTTTAAAACGAAGACATGATGATCACGACCATGATCACCTTGAGGGGGAGAAGTGGAAAAGATTGAATGGAACTGTGGTTTCGGGTGACCATTGCTTTGGCGATGCATTTGCCCGATAACTTGAGCTGGATTAGGATGTCGGTCTTGGTTGTAACCACTGTTTGGTGTCTTTTTTTGACGTTAAGAAAGGAGAAACGTGCACAGAATTTGGAAGTTCACCCCGTTGGTGGAAGAAGTTGATGTTAAAGTCGTCTTTTGAGTAGGTAGCTTGCATGATTAAGGAGGTTAACGTTTTTCTGGGTATGACGTAGTAGACTACTATTGTTAAAGAAGCTGTACTAAACATTGAATTCAGTTCTTGGTTAGGTATGATATGCTTTGTAGGCTTTTGTTGTAATGGTAGTTAACATTAAATAGAGCATTCTATGATGCAAGATGTATTGACTTTGGTTAATGTAGTTTGTGTTGAAGTCATATCTTGTTTAAAGAAATGCGTGTTTTGTTTATTCTGTTCCAATGCAAATTGGAATGTTGGCCTGTTTCAGTTTTAGCTCATGTTGTGTTTGTTATTTCGAAAGAGACACCTGAAATACCACTGATTCGGTTTCACTAAGCACTTGTCTAATTTTGAGAGTAGACTAATATTTAGGACTTGGAGACTAGGTGATTAAGGTATGACATAAGGAGTATGAATCTTTTTCTACAAAAAATCTCAACATCACCTGGTAAGTTCAAAACAACTTCAGAATCTCAATGGCATCACCGACACCGTAACTTGATTAGTTGTATTTGTGCAGGTTTCAATTGTATAATAAGCATATAACTATTTATCTTCACGTCTTATAAATTTGACCCATAAAATAAATTGAAACAGCTTAAAACAAATGAGACGAAATGTTTCCAACATCTTTTAACATTGCTTAAGCGTACACAATCAGTTGAAGTTAGATGAGATTAAATCATAACCATCCTTAGAAGGTTAACTCAAAAACTTACATCACTATGAGTCTTGAACCCAAAAAACTTAATAGTAAAGGTCACACACAACCGCATCTGTGATGCTGCTGTTTGATACTACCGTTTGCCCACACTTCGGATCTTGACTCCTGGCATAACGCATCAAGAAATAACTTAGTGTTGGCCCACTTCTTCTTACCAAATCGAAAACACCTTTAAGATTCTTCAATTGCTCGCAAGACGATACTCTTTGTGGACTGTAAAAGATCAAACACTAAAATAAGTTTTCAAACTATTAAATGGAATTATATATACAAATAAACACGTCAAACAAAAGATGCTGAAAATCTAACCATTTATCAAATGGTTCTAAAAGAACCTTCAGTTCACTAAATACACCGTGTACAATGGTTGTATCTTCTCCTGTACAGAATTCCCCATCTTCAAGAGCAGTAGCTAATGCATCTACATAAATTTTTAATTCTTTCTGAAAAAAAGAATATAATTTAGAAGGCAACATAGTTTGAAAACAATGATTATCTATACTACATATAAAGCATTTTGCACTATCTTTCTTCATTTAATGCCCCAAAATTTTTAAGTAATTCAAGTTATGAAGCATATTTTACAATACTTCTAATGCACAAATAAAACTTAATTTGAAGCATTACAAGTTTTAAAGCTTTTTACAACTATTAAATGCAGATATACATCAATTCAACACATATAATCAATGCTAGAATTAAAAATACCTATGTACTCAAACGTACCACTAATATAACACATGATACAATCTATTTAATGCCCAAAAATTATGTAATACAAGAATTTATTCAATATGCACAATTAATTGATGCACTAACTTAAAATTAAGCATTACAACTACGAAAACTCAATGTACAAACCAGCTAGAGAGGTCCTCAAGTCATACCGGTTTTTATCGTTAGAGGTAAAGTTTACTATTCGAGAGACTTCGGTAACAACAACGAACAGAAATTATGTGTCTTTTTGACAACACCATCACATTTAACAACAAACGCACTTTGACATTTGAATATGAAATAGTATGCGATAAATTTATTCCCTAAAATTATCATCAAGCGTAAAGTCGTTATCACGAAAAACATGTAATCGAAAAATATAGCTCGCTAAATTTTTTGATTAAATGGTACCCGCCGCCGCATCGCGCGAGTACCCTGCTAGTAAAACTAAAAAGAGCCGGAATGCACTTACTATTTCTGGAACATCACCAATAAACATGTTTGCAAAATTTACCACCCTCCCATTTAAAAATTCAGATATTTCTTCAGAGCTTTCCGTTCAATTTGCAGTTCCCCTCTGCATCCATCCACTGTATTTTCATTCCGATTTGCATCTCCTAATGTGTTAGAACATGTCACTTCAGCAATCGTCCCACAACCATTATCGTTCCATGGATTTTGAGCACAAAGAGTAGATTTTGTTTGGAACAATACACTCATGACCTCTTCTCTGGAATTCCTAAGATCAACAAATATAGCACAGGGAGCATGGATTTTAGGTCTCTCATCTTCAGAGCACACAAGAGAGGATGCTTATTAATGATATGCTCGTAAAGAGCTACCGATATTTTTGAACCAAGACATATCATCATCACCCTCCCTATTGTCCGATAGGTGAAATCACCCTTGATGTCAACAGACTGATGAATTATCTCATCAAGCAATTTCACTGAAAGATCAGTCTCCCTTAAAGAAATTAAGTCCTTAGAGACTGATTTCCGCCAGTCTAACGGAAACACAAGATCGAAATAGGTCAAAGAAATTCCAAGGAAATATTGCAGCTTCTTTTTATAAGGATTTGTGAGTTTAAGATATTGACAGCCTAAAAGAAACTTGGAGACCTCAAAAATGTGAAGGAGAGATGTGCTTTGGCGAAATACGGAACTGTTTGACTTTGACTTACAAAGGGCTTCAAGAGTTTCAAGTACTTTTATACCCACAAAAACTAATTCCGACTGCCAATAAGATCGAACAGCAAACACCAACTCCCTGCCATCAATAGTTAGAAGTTTCCCGTCCATATGAAGACCCTTTTGACCCCACTTTCTTACCCATTCAGCATCCTTGTTGACTAACAAGTAAACCATGTTACCGTTTACATTATGTTTTCTCACCCCAAAATAGTTTAAACTGAAATCTACATAAAGCTCGTCTTTATTTGGTTCTTTATCATGGAAACTTCCGAGACTATCGAAGAGATGCACAACATTCTCTTGCCATATATTCCAGTTAAAAACCAAAGTTCTAACAGAAACCTGGTTCTGAAACATCTTGTCGCTACAGTGCTTATAAATATCAACTGGCAACTCATCCTCCCACTCATACTTTGAGGATTTTAAACGAAAATGAGCATCCAATATTTTTCTAATCAACAAGATTTCTCCCCTTAGACTCCTGTTTTTTTGGGAATGGTCCAAAGCATGCTTCAGCTCAGGAAAGCTGTTGTAGTGATCAGAGAGTATGTTAAGCTCATTATTTACAAAATCAGAGAAAGCATCAGAATCCAATTTGGCAAGCCATTTTGTTTTTTCACAATATACTTCCTTCTGAGAAAACTGCTTCAATGGCCAACCACTGTTTCCATTACACCATAGCGAGCTAAAATATACATACCAAAGTAACAAAGCCGCTGCCTCCTTAAAATGTCCAACCTTCTCCAAAAGATCAGCCTCTCTTATAACATCACCCAATAAACTCGCCAGCTCCGCAGCTTCAAGAAGTTCACCTGATGCTTCTTCCAACAATATAAGGTCATTGAGGCAGCCTACCGACGTCAAGAACACACGTTTAGATTCCATAGAATAGAACTCCTGGACAAATCTCATCATGGATTCTTGCTCAATTTTACGTATTTCTTTACTTTGAGCATTGACATTCTCCTTCTGGTATTTTATGTACTCCAACCCTTTATCAAAAAGTTTCCTTTCTTTGCAAACCGATGACACTTGGAAAACTGATCTCCTTGGCGTAAGTTTCTGCGGCTTCGCTGTAACACCCTGCTAGACTAAAACATTCTGCTGCTGCGTCAACTTTTCCACACGTGAACAAATATATATTTCCTAAACACATGAATTCAAGTTAGTACAATACATCCAAAATGAACATTGGACGACAGTCAAATAGTTTTGACACAACCCAAATCAGATCATTCATAGGTAAACTATACAGCTGATGATTAAACTATTGCAAGCACTTAATCTAAAGATGACGATTTATGTTATATAAGGAGGTTACCAGCTCTTTCATACTCTCCCAAATCACAATAGCATGATGCAGCAGACTCGTGTTTCCCAATAGACTCGAACATTTCTGCTGCTTCTCTAACATAACCTAGAAAAGCTTCATGATTTGTTTGCCGCATTCGATCAGCAGATGCTCGGAGATCAGAAGCTTTCGCCAGCTTTTCCCACATTGTGTCTCCAGCTCTCTCAAAACATATGATTGCCATCAGAAAGTTGTTCTCATAAAAAAACTGAAAACCAAAATGATGGTCATGTAAATTACGGAAATAACATAAAAAATTGTAAGAAAACTAAACTAATAGTAGATCAGATATTAACCTTTTTACCCCGCTCCCGCCACTCCCGAGGGTTGCTTTTGACCCTCATAGCTCGTGCCACTGAAGCATCAAGCTTTCTAATCTGAACTAGTCCCCTCAATTTCCAGTAGTCAAACATTGGCTTGGAGAGCTCTTCTTTGTTCTCACAAATCCATAGCCTTTGCCTCGTTCGAGTAATGGCCACATACAATTGTTTCAACTCAAAACATAAAACACTGCGTCTTTCCTCACTGAATGTCCGGAAAGACTTAGGAAGTTTATCATCCACCCAATTATGTTTATTCATGTAATCATAAACAACTCTCCAGTGGTCTTTCAAAGGGGATGTCCCAAAAAAGTTGTACAGCAATACATCCTAAACAATCATTGGAAATCCAACATTTAGAAACAGAAGAAATTCAATATCGCTAGAAATGATAACTATTTGAAACAGAAAGGAAAAGACCCTTACATTCCACTATAGTGAGAACAAGCGCATTTCTGCCAACATATTCACAAACTTCTTTTTTTGCAAGATCATCGCGTACTAATATCACCTGGTCGGCACACCAAAGCCGACAATTTGTCCATTAGTTCTTGTATCACCAAAGATTGTTATTATTGCATTTTCATCACTACCATACTCGAGCAAAACAGGAGTTTCACCAGATATAAGACTAATTTCAGGCTCTACCTTGTCAATTGAGTGAAGAAAGTAACAGTATATTATGTCAATTACACTCTGAGCTAAATCAAGCACAGCAGCGTGTGTTCTGAAATTCTGTTTTAATTGAAAAATCTCGGATACAAGACCTTTATCTTTTTTTCCAGATGTTTTAGTACTTAAGAACTCCTTATAGAACAAAGATCGTATATCTTGAAACCTAAAGTCAATCCCTCTTGCTATTGTCTGTGCTGTATCACCCGCAAAAATAAAACCTTCATCGACATTGTGGCAAATATATTTAAAAAGAGAAATCTGCCTCATACTAAGATCTTGGACCTTCATCATATAAAACCAGATCCATCTTGTCACCTTCATAATTCCCATTTTCAAGCCGATGATGAATGTCATTTACTAAATCACCCAAATCGAATTCTCCCCTTTCGGTTTTCATCTTCTCGTAGGTTTCATAGATGGTGTACACAATCTCTCTTTTCTCTCTAGTTAAAGTGGATGAACGACTTTCCGCCAATAAACAGTAACGATCATAGCCTAGTTTTCCATCACTGCATTCCCCTGCTTGAAGCCCACCTTTTATATGAGATATAATTTCGGTAAATACCCTTGAGGGATCAAGCTTTTTGGTTTGTGTTGAATTAAAGTGTGGCCAGTAAAATGAACAGAACCTATCAAAGGTAACCTCCCTTAATCTTATGAAAGTTTGCAATGCAACAGATCTTGAACTTATACGGTTACCATGATATCCTTCTCTTGCCTCAAGAAATCTTTCAAAGAACGAATTGCTCAATGTGCCATCCAACATCATCAGAAACTTTTGAAATGTTATAACAAGAGGGTAATTGCTAACAGGGATGTTAGTAAATGTGTCTGGAATATCATTGACTTCTGATATAATTCACGACACTTGAAACACTGTCAATTACATCAACTCTTGAAGTTAGAACAATACAATATAAGAATGAAAAAAGGGAACAAGGGAACAAGAGAAGTTCTTTGCGCACCTTGTTAAATGGGAAACATTTTGTTTCACAGCATAGCATAATTTTGGGCTATGTCACAAAAAGCTGGTGAAGAACTTTATCACCCCTAAATCGGTTGTTCTCCCCTTCATAAATCCCATCAGAAGCAATGCGAAATTTCTGTTCGCACTGAACAAAATTCATTGTTCAAAATGGTGGTTTTTCCTGTCCTGATCGCCCCAATGATAAATGAACATTTGGGAGATAGAATTATGTCTATCTGTTCATCCTTGACTAGCTGGGTTAGTTCAATGCTTTACCAGATTGCAATATGGCTCTACTACACACGTGAGATTTGAGTAGAACTTCATTGGCAACAAGCTTTCACTCACTTTTGAGTTTTCTACAAAGATTCTAGCATCTCCCGGATTCACACTCCCTTTACTTTCATTTTCACATTCACTTAAATATCGATATCTGATAATTTCTTCTGATGCCGGCCAAGTCTTAGAAACTTCTAAGGTCCTAGACAGTAGAAAGAAAATGGAATTAGCATACATAATCACTACTTGAAGAATAAAATTCATGAAATAATAATTGATCATACCCTTCAAAACATTTTTCTGTGCACCTACTAATATAAGCATATGTGTATGCGGAAAATATGCTCTCAAGTCGTTTTGTGAGTTTCGGAATCTCGTCTAAGGCTAATACATCCCATACCTTCAAAACTTGTACGTACTTGACTTCCTTGATTATGTCATTAGTACAAATCACATAGAACCCTTCAACCTTAAACTGTTTCAAGATCTGTGAAGAACTTTTGCAACATAAGTCTGTACTTCTATTCTTGGGCCGCCAGCCACTAGAAATTTTCAGTAAGAGATTTAAAACCTGCTTCTTCATGCAAGAACCCATCAGCTTTCCAAACGATCTTCTAAAGTCGTCACTAAAGAGAACCTGAAAGCATAAAGTTGGAATGTTGTTATAGTCAGATTAGATATACCCAAACAGACTGTATGGTAGAATATATTTATAGCTGCATTGTTGTTATAGTCGGGTCATAATCTTGAAGGCAAAAACTATAAAGTAAATTATGGAGTACCGGTGAAACTAAATGAAAAATAAACTTCATTTTATGTCTGTCTTCAAGTCCATGGCATTTTAGATAACTTTAAAATAATATTTTTGAATGACATAAGATAAGATAGTGTCAAACAGTGCAGCATGTAACATTTTTTATAGTTGTACTAGTCCTAATAATCACTCTCAAAACGGACATCCAAACACACACTGAGTGTTGTCCCAAATTCCTGGATCGATGTTATGAGTTGCAAAGTAAATGAATAAGTAATTTTTGTCTAACTTTCTAACCATTAAATTCGATACATATATATGTTTCTAATCGGTGCCAAGAACCGATGTAACTATTCATTGTATCTATTCGGTTTTGTAACCGAATTCTTAACTAACTAAATAACTAACTTAACCGCTTGGCGGTTGTAATCTTTCTAAGTAACGAGTTTGGTCCTTCGTATTATAATATTTTCACATGAAGCATAAGAGTAAGATTATTTGGTTCACATTCTCCTCCTTAATCTTAATCGTTGCTTCGTGCTAAATCTTGAACTCCGAGCATTTGTCGCATAGTCACGAACTTCAATCTTGGTAGAGCCTTTGTTAGAATATCTGCTCTTTGTAGTTCTCCGCTGACGTGTTCCACATTGATGTGCCTATTCTCTACGCATTCTCGAATGAAATGATAGCGAATGTCGATGTGCTTACTCCTTCCGTGAAAAACTGGGTTCCTGACGAGTGCTATTGCTGAAACGTTATCTACCTTCAACGTTATCCTCTTTTCTGCCCATCTGTATTAATTCCTGAGTGTCGCTTTATCCAGTAAGGCTTGGACATGCTGCTCCAGTAAGCGCCATGGAAGTTTTTATTTCCTGATTCACATGATGAGAGCGCCACTGTTGGTTGTTTCTGAGTACACCATGTAATAGGTGCCTCTCCGAAGTAGAATACTATGCCAGCAGTTCCTCTTCCTTGATCAGTGTTAATACAATGCTGTCGCTGTAACCTGTAATCTTGCAGCCGCCTTCTTTCTTATATATTATGCCATGCTCCTTTGTTCCTTTAATATATCGGATCACTTGTGTCACGCCTTCAGTGATGATCTTCGGCGGAGTATCTTTTGATCTAATCAGAAGACTGCCCTAAGGTATGTCCGATGACTAACTAAGATCTGGTCTTGTATGTAGTAAGTACCTGAGACTTCCAATTAAACTTCTGTAATAAGTTGCGTCAACTGGGTTTCCATCTTCCGCCTTGACCAACTTAGTACCGGGATCCATTGGTATCTTCGTATCATTACTATCTGTCATACTTGTTTCCTTCAAGATCTTGTTAATATAACCTGTTTGCTTGATTGTAATCTCTCCTTTCTATCCCAAGGTAATAAGCCAATAGTCCTAAGTCGCTCATTTCGAATTTATCCTTCATCTGGGATTTAAATGCGTCTACTTCCTTCCTTGGGTGCCACGTGATTATCAAATCATCTACATAAACTCCAACTATAAGTGTAGAAGTCTTGCTTCTCTTTGTGTAGACTGCTTGTTCGAGATTACACTTCTTAAAGTCGAATGACTTTAAGGTTTGATCAAGCTTCACATTCCAAGCTCTTGGTGCTTGTCTTAAGCCATATAAAGCTTTAATAAGCTTATATGCTTTTCCTGTATTTCCTTGCTGGTTACTAACCCTCAGGTTGTGTTAACGTAGACTTCTTCCTTCAAATCTCCATGTAAAAATGCTGATTTTACATCTAAGTGATGAACTTGCCATCCATGATATGCTGCTAATGCGAGTATTAACCGAACTGTTTCTATCCTAGCAACTGGGGCGAATACTTCATCGAAGTCTATTCCTTGTTCTTGTACATATCCTTTCGCTACTAATCTTGCCTTGTATTTGATGATCTTTCCTTCTGCATCCCTCTTGGTCTTATAAACCCATTTGAGTCCTATTGCCTTTTGATCCGGTGGCAATGTTGTAAGAGTCCATGTATTATTCTTGTTGATTTGAATCCATCAAACTCCATGGCCTCAAGCCATTCTTATTTGTTGATGCCTTCCTTGTAATTACGGGGGTTCTTCTTTTTTATTTTTTTTTTTTTTTTTCTTTTTATTTTTTTATTTTTTTTTTTTTTTTCCATAAGAAGTAAGTCGCTCAACTTATGACTTATCGTGCATGATCTGTGTGTAAACCTCAGTGGTGTTTCTCGAGCGTGTAATTTCTCCTAAGTCTTTGAAACCTCGTACTGGTGTATCATCAAATCTATTTCCTGAGTTCTTCGTCGAACTAGTAGTAGCCTCTTCTCTCCTCCCTCCCCCCCCCCCCCCCCCTCCCCCCTCCCTTCTTTTTCCTTTCCCTTCCCCCCCCCCCCCACCTCCTCTTCCCCCCCCATCACGCCTCTCTTCCCCCTCTCCTCTCCACTTTTTCCCCTCTTTTTTTTGTTTTCTCCATTTTTTTCTTTGTCGCGCGCTTGGATTTCCCGCTGTTCTCGTCTCGGTTCTCCGCTAACAGTTATCTTTTTCTTTATCTTATGCGCGTATAGTACGTGTGGATATTGTAGAAGTGATCATAGTTGTGTAGGTGAGAGATATTTAGACGTAGTGTAGGAGTCATTATATCGGCTCCTTGGTTCCTGATACGTACATCACTCATTATTATCATGATTCTGTGTTGACTGGTGTAGAGTTTTCATTGTCAACTCCTTCTACCACAAAACTAGCCCAAAATATGTCTTGTGTACTCGTATTTCATGCACAACCTGCTTCGTCATCCTGTAATCCCACGGTATTTGTTTCACTATAACTTTTATCATCCTCTTTTTCCCCTACTAACATGCTGTCTTTTTGCTATTGGATCATACAGCCTACATGCTTTTGATCCTTCCTCTACTCCTAAGTAGACTAATGGTATGCTTCTGTCGTTCAGCTTTTTCAAGTGAGGTATTGTTATCTTTGCATAAGCTGTGCATCTGAATATTCTTAGGTTTTCCAGATTCGGTTTTCTGTTGTAGAGTGCCTCATATGGAGTTTTATCTACCAGGGCTCTTGTAGGTACCCTATTGAGTATATAAATGGCGTGTCTAACTGCTTCCGCCCAAAAAGTTAAAGGTAACTTCTATTAGCTAAGTTATCGCAATGAATTTATGTATTTAAACCTCGTAGTGGGATTTGACACTAGATGACTATATTCGCTAGTCTCTCAACTTAGTACTCCAGTTTTGCAGGTGAAGAAAGGTGTGTAAGGTGCCGATTAACGTACTTGTGACTATGCCCGATTTTCACTTTACGTTAGTAGTCGTCCTTAGAAATGATGTGTGTAAAAATTATGACAGGTTATATTTAGTACTTGAATTGTGATCGGGATTTCTAGTGGTGAATTCAGTGATGTAAATTCACTTCTCTATCTGTTCTTAGCATCCTCAGACTTTCTTTTATTTTTTTTTCGTTTGTAAAATTTGTTGTTATCTCAATAATTAGCCATTTACTATCTGTTGTCTAAATTCGTGAAGTACTAAGTGCTTGATAACCTCGCGCGTCGTCAGAAAGTAAGCCTAATGAAAACGTGTCAATCGTCCACTAACAAGAAATATGAGTTTCTTGCGATGAGTGTGTGGCTGGACTTATAGGACGCAAAGGTCTCATTACTAGTCCATCGGGTTCTAATGCGTATCGGTTTATTTGTGTGAACTCTGTATATCTTGTGAGTTTAAGCAAGTCGCATCTGGAAATGGTGTTTCTACGCATGTGTTTTCCCCCCCCCCCCCCCCCCCCCCCATAATATACGCTCAACATTTGCATCACCTTAGATTTAGTCGTCTTTTTTTCGGCATGATTGTGTGTCCTTGGTATTCCTTCCACTAGATTTGTCTAGTCATCTTGTTGATATCGATCAAAGTTAGATGCACATAATCTAGCATCGCCATAACCATGCTTGGTTATCTATATTTGCTAAGAGACATATAGGTGCTTCTACTTGTAATCTAATTTTGTAAAGTCGATTCTTAGATCTTTCAACCTTCTATCACTCAATCGTTTATTTTATCATACTAAAGTTAATTTGTTTCCGTCCATGATGATTTACAACCTATCTCCGTAAGTTGTCACTAGATTAGTATGTTGCTTTTGAGGTTGGGTATAATAGTATCATACGATACTATTTTCTGTACTGGGTTTCTACAACCTAACAAATATAGTAGCCTATACCCTTTATCTTGTACATACGATTCCCTATCCCCCCCCTCACCCCCCCCCCCCCAATAACTGATGAGAACTCTTGTAGTCCATGTACGCACATGATCTCAAGTATCTTAAAATAAGACTCTGGACTCCCGTCATATGGTACTTGCACCATTATCTAAGTACCACATGCTGTGCATCTCCTTGAAGCAGATTTTCCTGGGTTGATTGGACCTTCATTCAACAGTACTTCCTCGTGTGTAGTCATCAATAGTGATGGTTCATCGTCTTCTAAGATAAGGTTTGATTGTTCCTGAGTTGTTGATGTTACTCTACAATCCTTCCTAAGATGTCCAAGTTTCTGACACTTGTAACATCGTACCTTGCTCAAATCCCACTCACCTTTATTCCTAGTTGAGTTTCCTTTGTGGTTTGAGTTCCCTCCTTGTGAGTTATTTCTGTTTCTATTATTCTGCCAGTTTCCTCGTGAAGAATTTGATCTACCTCCGCGTTTAAAACGCCTTCCTTTTCCCGAGTGTTCGCCTTGTGCGAATAACAAGTTATCCTGGCTTTCAACTTGTCCTCCCTTCCGGAGCTTTATCCTTTCATCAAATGGCTTGAGTTCCAGTTGATCTCATCTGGTGGATCGTCGTCTAGATCACTTGTCTGTTCTATGGATGCTACTATCTGAATGAACCTATCTGGTGTGGAGTCTAATAGTTTTCGTACTAAAAGTGATTCATCCAAAGTCTTTCCTAATTCCCTTGCCTTCGTGGCATAGCCATTTAGTTTGGCTGTAAATGCATCCACCGTGTCGTCATCCTTCATTTGAAGTGTATTAAACCCAATCATTAATGATTGTAACCGTGCTTGCTGCACTTTCTCTTCTCCAACGTGTCTTGTTTTCAACGAATCCCATAATTCCTTTGCTGTTTCGCAACCCGCTACTTGTAAAATCACATCTTCGGTTAATGCTTGATATAAAAAGGCTATTGTTGCCTTATCCTTCTTAATATCACTTCGTGTTATCCGTAGATTCTTAGCCTCCCACAAAACCATGTGCCTTAATATAACTTTATTTGGATAGCCCAGAACGGTATAGTTTGTGATGTTTATCTTAGGGCATTGATATTGTGCGATGGTGTCACGGTTTAGGTGCGAAGTGCTAGCGTATCATCCACAGCCATCTTATAGGAGCTTTTATATCTTCACCTCCTAGTGCGTATGGGATTTATCCTTTCTAGTATTCAGGCTCTACCTTGTCAATTGAGTGAATAAAGTAGTGGTATATAATGTCAATGACACTCTGAGCTAAATCAAGCACACCGGCATGCGTACTGAAATTCTGTTTTAACTGTTTTGTCTCAGATACAAAACCCTTTTCTTGTTTTCCAGATGTTCTGACACTCAAAAATTCTTTATAGTAAAGAGATCGTATATCTTCAAACCTGAAATCAACCCCTCTTGCAATAGTCTGTGCAGTATCACCCGCAAACATAAAACCTTCATCGACATTTTGGCAAATATATTTAAAAAGAGATATCTGCCTCATACTAAGATCTTGCACCTCGTCGATGTAAACCAGATCCATCTGGTCACCTTCGTAATTTCCATTTTTTAGCCGATGATGAATGTCATTACCTAGATCACCTAAATCAAATTCTCCCCTTTCACTTTTCATTTTCTCATAAATTTCAAAGAGAGTGTAAACAATCTCTCTTTTCTCTTAGGTTAATGTTGAAGAACGACTTTGGGCCAATAAACAGTAACGCTCATAGCTTAATTTTCCATTCCTGCATTCCCCTGCTTGCAGGCCTCCTTTTATATGAGAAATAATTTCGGTGAACACTCTAGAAGCATCAAGCTTCTTTGTAAGACTAGAATTAAAGTGTGGCCAGTAAAATAAACAAAATCTGTCAAACGTAACCTCCCTTAATCTTACGAAGGATTGCATTGCAACAGATCTTGAACTCACATTAGGATCTTCTCTTGTCTCAAGATATCTTTCAAAAAACGAATTTCCTAATGTACCATCCAACATTATCAGGAACTTTTGAAATGTTATAACGAGAGGGTAGTATTTCACCGGGATGTTAATAAACGTGTCTGGAATATCATTCAATTCTGATGGAATAACATCCGTATTATCAAGAATGATCTCTGCTGATGAACTCCCTTTACTCGAAACACTGTGAAATACATAAATTTTTGAAGTCAGAACAAGACCATATAGATAGAAAAAAAAGAGGAAAAGGATGAGTATTTGCGCACCGTGTAAGGTGGGAAACATTTTGTTTCACAGCATAACATAAATTTGGGCTCACTGTCACAAAAAGCTGGCGGAGAACACTAGGTTTGCTATTTTCAGGATCGTCAACAACTTCAGCCCCCCTATATCGGCTGTTCTCCCATTCGTAAATCCCATCAGAAGCCATGCGAAATTTCTGTTCACATTGGAACTTCATTGTCAAAATAGTGGTTTTACCGGTTCCTGACCGCCCAATGATAAATGAACTTTTAGGAGATAGAATAATGTCCATTTGTTCATCATGGACTTGCATAGGTAGATCAACTTCTTTACAAGACAGTAAATGACTCACGACCTCACGTGACAATGAGTAAAATTTCATAAGCAATAAGCTTTCACCGAGCATTACCAAGATTCACACACTTCACTTTTGTCTTCACAGTCACTTAAATAACAAAATCTGATCATCTTTTGGGATGCCGACCAGCTCTGAGGAACTTCCAAATTCCTGAACAATATAAATAAAGTGGAATTAGGCATTAATAGTCCCTACATTAAGAATTAAGATTCACTAGACCATCAAACGAACATACCCATCTAAACATTTTTCAGTGCACCTATTAATATATTCATTTGTGTATGCAGAGTGTATGCTCTCAAGTCGTTTTCTGAGTTCCGGAATCTCCTCCAAGGCTAATATATCCCAAACCTTCAAAACCTGTGTATAATTGACTTCCTTGATGATGTCAATAGTGCAAATCACATAGTACCCTTCAACCTTGAATTGTTTCAAGATTTGTGAAGAATTTTCGCAACACAAGTCTATACTTCTACTTTTGGGCCGCCAGCCACTAGAAAGTTTCAATAAAAGGTTTAAAACCTGCTTCTTCAAACGAGAACCCTTCAGCTTTCCAAACGTTTTTCTGAAGTCATCACTGAAGAGAACCTGATGAAATAATAATGCAATCCTGAGATTTTATGAAAAATTAAAATCATCACATCAAACACTTTCATAATTTCAATTCTCGGCAGACTTGGCTAATGTAATGTAAATTATCTGGCTATCATTTTGTAAAGTTCTCATTGAGTTGTGATTATTATTCAGTTCCAAACTCCAAATATAGTGCAAGAGGAAGCGGTAACATTTTATTTTTTTCTTTCTTATGATGCTTAATATTTAGCAAAAGATTAGTCACATACCTTCCATTTTGCATGTTTAAATAGTACACTATACCCTTTAAGCAAGTCATCAAGCCGATCTAACTCTTTCATTGCTGCTAAAATTATCATCTTCAAGCTGTCATTAGCATCAGCGTCAAAGAAACAATGTCGACCCCTTGCATCAAATACTAACTCTTTCCATATAGACTCACTATTAGTCAGGGTTTTTTCATTTCCCAGTATCCAAAGACAGTGTCTACAGAAAAATGGAAGACAATATCACACTTTGAAAGTATCAATAAAGATCAATCGTAAATAAAATGAGAGGATTGCATACCTTGCTCTTGTCAAGGCAAAATTTGTCCTTTGAAGACATGATATGAAGCCAACAGACCCATGACTATTCGTTCTTACTGTCGACAAGATAATAATATCTTCTTCTCCACCCTGAAACCCGTCAATTGATTTAACCTTTACTGAAAATCCATCCAGTTTCTCATACTTGTGAGCAAGTTTTTCTTGAATCGAAATGACTTGGGCAGCGTAGGGAGATATAACACCTATGCTAAGCTTCTTCTTTGAGTCCTGCCATGCTATAAACGTGAAAGGCGCAAATGTTATATTTTGAGTTCATTAGAAACATATTTAATTACATTAAGCTAAAATGGTAAAAAGAATCTGAAATGACATAACCACTATGCACACCTCTATAGAGAAATTTAACGATTTTAATCACAATAGCCACCTCAATCATATTTCTTCGGCTTTTTCCATCATCATCTAATTCTTCTCTTCCACCAACGACATTTATAAAGGAATAGGAACCGAACATTGGTCCTGAAAGATGCCTTTTCTCATAACTTTTAGATAACACATTTTGTGCATCCAGAACTTTATTTTTATAAAATTTCAAATTTGGGAAGAAACTGATGGAAGGATGCATTCTATATTGAACACTGAGAAGGTGAACAGAATGACCCAAAGAACTCAATCGCTCAAATAAGCTTCTTCCAAAGCCAGATTCAATACAAACCTGTCCACAACACCGAGTCCATTAAGATAAAATTTAAACTAGTACTGTTAAGGTAGAATGATAAGTATAGACTTACGTTGCTCTTAACCATTGCAGGTAATTGGCGCTCATCTCCAATAAGAATAGCATGCTTCATTCCCGGAAGTTGAAGGGGGATGGTGGACTCCGCCTCTTTCAATTGAGCAGCTTCGTCTATTACCAATATATTGAAAGGCTCCATATTGACAGCATGCAACTTATAGGAACTTGAAGTTGTGCAAAATATAACACAAGCTCTTTTAAAACAAAACTGTTTTATAGCATATTTGTTTGAGAAACATGGAAGAGCGAGTCCTTCAAGAGATATTTGCAGAGTTCTTAGCAAAGATATACATGACTTAACAACATCATCTTGCAATGGTTTACAATTAAAGATGTCTTCAAGTTCTTCGGAAACCGGATTTTTTTGAAACAACATATATTCCAAAGAAATTAAACAATCCATAAGAGAAATCATATTCTGGAACATATATTCCCCCATGAAACATATCGGGTGATATGAGTACCTCAAAAATGTCTGGGGGGGGGGGGACGAATGCACGTTTGAGTGGCGTGCAAGAAGAAATTGGAATCGCTGCTGTGCACAAATTGATATGAAGGATTTTGTGTTGCCATCATTGATATCATCTCCTTCAATTCTGCATTCTATAGTGTTTGTTGTTTGTCTTTCAAGAATTCAGTTTCTATAAAATTATAATATTCAAAAACAAAATTTTCCAATAAATCACTCATAGATCTTATGCAATGCTTCCAACCGGTCACTGGTTCTAGGCACTCTACAAGCCTCTCAATCCGATGCTCGAGATAAATTTCTTCAATGTCAATACTATCTTTTAATATCTCCTTGTTACCAAACAAGAGCAAATCTCCAACGGAACAAAAATAATCACCACTTGAAGTTGTACTTTTGAATGATTCTCTTACTAAGTTTAACACGCGTGAGGCTAACTCTACTATAGCCACGTTCGTTGGAGCGCACGTAAGGGTCCTGTTCTTCATTTGCAAGAGAATAGCAATCAAAACACTTACTGTCATTGTTTTCCCCGTTCCAGGTGGTCCCGAAATTTGTTCCACAGAAGAGATATGGCAACACTGCGTTTTACAAAGTGCCTCCATAACTGCTGTCATCTGAGACTCATTGAGATTAAGCAAAAGATGTGGATCAAGTTTTTGAGACACCATACTATCATAGCCAAAAGAACATAATTTGCACTTCTTTTTAACCTGTAAACAACATATCTATAATTAATAACAACAATATCAATAAACAAATGGAAAATGTATTTAACCAATTTATCACCTTAGAGTCAGAGTAAAGAACCTCTTTGATGATATTACGATTTCTATGCACGTGTAATGAATTCCGTACTCTTTTGTGAATTGTTATACTCGTCAAAAAAACAGCAAAGAGTGCATCTTGAAATTTGATTGGTTGTGATGCCTTAACTTTTAAAGATGTACCATCACCTTCATTACTTTTGACCATTGAAAGAGCCCATGTTCTTTCCACGCACTTCAAATCAGAAACAGATTCTGGTTTCCGATCTACTAAAAGAAGCAGATCACCAGGTAATGTATCACGTTCACTAAATTGATTTCCCCAATGACCAACTGTAACATCATAGATCCTATCTTCACCACTTTTGGACTCGTTAATAGATAAAATATCAGCAAATGGAGCACTATACATGATCTCCATGGAAGAAGCCAGTTCGGAGCGTGTTTCCTCTAGCAAAGGATAAACAAAAGAGCCAAAATAGTGTTCTTCAGACTCAAAAGTAAGTGGTATGTTCTCCACCTACATATGATGCATCCATTCATCAGAATTGTTCATGTAATGGAGTTACAACTATAACAACAACAAGAATCAGGGAGCCTTATAACTGTGAAACCAGCTTGTTTAACTATGAGCAAGTCTGAAAGGTTACTTTGATTACAGAGAAATCCTATCTATATATAGTGAATGAATCGGTGTGAATGATGAAGAGGTGTGATGGTTCTGTTTAACCAAACCACACATCCTTTCTTTTATCAACCGAATTATTAACTGTAACCTAATGGGTTTGGGTTTGGGTCTGGGCCTAAGCCAACAGACTTATTTTTTTCAGCCCCTTAAACAAAATTAACAGATTATGTTTTCCAACATATTCCCCCCTAATCTGTTAATCTTTGTTTCTTCCAATCTTCTTGTTCTTGATTTCTTCCTGTTCTTGATGCCTCGATGTCTTCAATCTCTAAAGCTTAATGCTTTCTATGTCTTCTCAAACTATACCAGGGTCCGTCCGGTCACTTGATCCTTTTGATCTCCATAGTGACTTATGGGCAGGTTTTCTCTTAGCCCTCATCTGCGAGTTTGCAGAAATCTCCGAACCGAGACTTTGTCCATGGTTACTTAATCCTGTAACCTTGAAAGGCATCTCAAATCTTTGCCTTGATCCACCAATCTTGTGGTCGTCTTCTAAAAGTCTCTCGTTCAATCGTGGTAACCCTTATAGTTCTTTTCTCATCCGCCTTTCTTTCTCTTCTGAGGAGTTTGTCTCTGTGAGGCGTTCTCTTTCTCTTCAATTCGACATCTTCTTCAATTGGCATCCATGTTCGCGTCTTCTTTAAAACGCAGGTTTGATTCTTGAATGATGGTTGAATCATGAATTGTTGTGTTGCATGATCCCTTGGGCTCTGATACCATGTTATGATTTCACAGGTTCTGTTGGGGGAGTTTCCAGGATCACATATTGATCATACAAGCATCATGAACAACATCAACAAGAATTAAAAGAACAAAAGATATGGGGTGAACCCTTCTATGAATTTCTGATATAAAAGTGAAGGGTTACAATTGATTTACAGAATTTCTACCCTATATATAAGGAGTGAATCGGTGTGAATGATGAAGAGATACAACGTTTTAATAAAAGTAAACGTTATAACCCTAAATATCTAATAACCGTCCTAATAACTGACATATGGGTCAGTTTATGGGCTTTTGACCCATACATGAAATTCTGCAGCCCCTTTATCAAAGATTAATGGATTATAAGTCCAACAAAATCTTATAATCTTTTCATATTTCTGGGTATGTTTGGCAATTCTTACTTTAAAGTGGTTGATACCCCATTACTTTGAAGTACTTATTTACTGTATGATAAAAGCTTATAAAAAGTTTCATCCAAACATCAAAAAAAGCTTCTATGCTTTAAGAATAAGTAGATAACCACATAAATAATAAAATCTCAAACACCGAGAGCCTAAATATCTTAAATAAACACGAAACTTCATTACAATAAAACATAATTAAAGTAGCTTTAGTTTTTAATGCGGATGTTGGGATTGCTTATATTTTAAGCACTTGAATAATAGTGTTTACACTTACTTATTTAAAGGTCTTTGATATGATGGTAAAAAGCCCTTTTACATCCCCTAATAAGGAGATAAGCATGCCCCACTTAGTGAAAAACTGCTAATTCAAACACTCCAAACAGCTTATCTAATGCCCTTAAGTAAAATTAACGCTATCCCAAACACCATCACAATGCACATAACATATATAATCCAAATATATAAAGGTTGTCTTATATTTTCCCAAGCCCAACTTTAAAATAAGAACCAACAACAATATAACTGATATATTTCCAAAGTTTACATACATCGAGGGGGTGTTTGGGTGCATCTTGGTAAAGCTATTAAGCCCTTGTGGGTGTTTATGTAAAACAATAAGCCTTTTTTTTAAATGAGCATAAGTTATTTCACTAGGTACATATGTGGGGGTGGCAAGTTAAAAGCTCGGTTAGGTCGCGTACATCTGACTCGCCATCCCCAGGTATAAACAGGGATAACCACAGTTACGTACCCGTTTATATAGCCATACACAATAAGCAATTTTTTTTTCTTTCTAAATAGTCATAAACTATTTCAATAAGCTTAACCAAACAAACCCAGTAAAAACAACAACAACAAGAAGAAATGAAAAAAGTAAAACAAAAAGAGTAGTTAAAAACGAAGGACCTTATTTTTGTAGGGGTCTTGATTAAAAATATCATCAAGAGACCATGAAAGAATGAGCTTTGTGAAATCCTCTTCATGATGCGAAGATCCTTTATCCATCATAATCACCTCCTAACTAACGCTGCATTCTCGAGTTACTTCATTAAAGAAAAAGAAAGAAAAGTGAAAATGAAACGGCCCATGTTGTGTTCTCGAGTATTACTTAAGAAAGGAAATGGAAGGAAATGAAAGGAAATTTAGTGTTATTTGGAAGGAAAGTGTTTCCTCCCAATTTTGGGAGGAAAGTGTTTCTTAATGATGCATAAAAATGTAAACTCTGAAATTTTTAAATTTTTAAATTTTTTTTTAATTATTGCTCTTAAACTTAAACTGAAATAAAAAATATAAGTTAAATTTTTTTTTTATTATTGCTCGTAAACCGAAACCGAAATTAAAAAAATTTAATAAATTTAAATTTTTTTTTATTATTATTGCTCGTAAACTGAAACCGAAATAAAAAAAAATTAATTTTTTTATTTTTTTTATTATTGCTCGTAAACTGAAACCTATATAAAAAAAAATAATTTTTAAATTTTGTTTTTAATTATTGCTCTTAAACTTAAACCGAAATAAAAAAAATTAAATGGACTAACGTTGCAAATGAGAGGTAACATACTACATATAATAGGATGAATTTTCAAGTTGGATACATACAATAACAAAAAAAAAAATGGCTACATACAATAACAAAAAAATGACAAGTTTGATACATTTTCAAGTCATTAGCCCTTATAAAATTTAACAAATGGGTATTACTTATTTTTTTTATATAAAATGAAAAGGGTATCTTTAGTTTCTTACAGTTGTCAAGAAACAAGAATCAAAAACCCATTTTGTTAATGAGGAAGGGTTTACTAAAAGTAGTATGAAAAACACCTCGAAGGGTTTTAGAAACCACATAGAGTGAGGATGAATATGGTAAAATATTAGGAATACTAGTTACAACAATAATGTACAACTCTTGTTGCATAGTGTACACTTGTTGGTTTTTCATTGGCTACTCGGTCCATGCGATAATTATTTTTCGCCGACAAAAAACACATATTTTAATAAAAAACATCATGATTACAATTTATCTATTTTTAAAAGTGAACGATTAATTTATGACAACCTAAATAAAACATGGACTATAAATATACGACGAAGGAAATATGTTTTAATGCGCCAAACCGACTAATCCCAACACACTTGTGGTCACTTTTTCTTAGCCAGCTCCATCCCGAGATTAGGTTTCGGCATCACCACAGTCCGTGCCTCGGAATTGGCATGGGATTGGAGCAACATTTGTGAGGATGCCGAGCGGCGTGAGAGATATATTTTTGTGTATAAACGAGTTAGTCGTGATGAAAAATCATGACGGGGATCAAAGTGGAAACTCGCTTGCCTTTGAAAACTGATGTAGTGCGTAATGGTGAGTGGACAATTGTGGATACTTTTAGCTAAAAGTTACAAAATTAGCCTCTTTGTTCTAATATTATGTTAGCTGTCAATTAGTTGTCATTAGTCTTAGTTATAAGATAAGTGTGACAACTGTATGATTTGTCAATCATTATTATGATTGTCAATCATTAGTTAATGTAATAATTGTCCTTATCTTGTGTATGAGGTGTATCCCAACTTATCCTTATCCTAATCTCCTTGTAATCTATAAGTATCAACCATGTGTTGAGGAATGAAATACGAAATACATTACCATTTTACATTACTCTCTTACATGGTATCAGAGCTAGAAAGATCCTTAAAACACCAAAAACCTTAACCTTCATCACAAAATAGTTGTCCTCCGGTCATCGGCAACTCGTCGATGATTCGGAGGGATCCCAAATTTAATTCGCTTTTTCTACTTGTGGTAGCATTACGGTGGGTATGTGAATTCTTGATTAGTTTCATCAGGATCACAAACCATCTTGTAGAGTTCTCTTTGGTTGTTTATAATAAAGACTGCTAAGGCACCAGCACCTTGTGCAATATATGTGATGGTAAAGGTGGAAGTATAAAAAGAAATGAATCAGGTCACAACAACAAGGTTGGTGGGAGCTTTTGTGAACTGTGAAGGGGCATGAGGCTTTCCAACATCAACAAGTGGGGTCAGAGAAAAGGATATGATGGACACGCTAGTCACATGATGTAGTTACTATTTGACAGCCAACAAAAAAACATTTTATTTTATTTTTATTATATCTTTGAGAGAATACTTTGAATTATTCTCCGTTCTAGGGATACTTTGAATTATCCCGTAATTTGTGTTGGTGAGAATACTTTGAATTATTCTCCGTTATAGGGATACTTTGAATTATCCCGTAATTTGTGTTGGTGATTTGTGCCGAGGTCACAAATCCGCACGACTGTTATTTTTCTCTTTTCTAGTTTTCTACTCCAGTCCGAGCTTTCGCGATTTCGCCGCTCGGACTGCGGGGGAGTGTTAGCTGTCAATTAGTTGTCATTAGTCTTAGTTATAAGATAAGTGTGACAACTGTATGATTGTCAATCATTAGTTAATGTAATAGTTGTCATTATCTTGTGTATGAGGTGTATCTCAATCTCATCCTTATCCTAATCTCCTTGTAATCTATAAGTACTAACCATGTGTTGAGGAATGAAATACGAAATACATTACCATTTTACATTACTCTCTTACATATTATTATCAGGTTTGTTATTCTACTATGTCTTGAAAATAATTGTTCGGTTCTAAATTCCAAATCAAATAAAAAGAATGTAAAAATAAAATTCTACCACCAAAGTATAACCAGGATTTCGACCCGCCTGCGGAGCACGAGGCTATAAGTGTTTTTTTTAATTTTGTAAGGATATAATTAAATGGTTATAAATAAGTAATACATTTGTTTCAAATTTCTCATTTTTACTTTGTGCAGTTTTCGGTCCCACAAAGGTAACATGCACCAGGCTATTTGTCACGTCGTTCTCTTTTATTCCCTAACGTTCTTTGGTGGAATACATTTTATCCCTGGTAAGAGTATCTTGTGAAGCCGAATATGACACCACGGAAAAAAGGGTCGTATATGTATATATTATATGCGAAAATTGTAATAAATGTTTTTCTACTCTGGACTCAAATAGGGATTTTCATTTAAAGCCGAGCTGTTAATGTGATATCTTATACTTGAGCAGCTTATCCATGTGTAGCGCATCTCTTCTGATGTTACAAACACTGATAAGTTGCTCAAGAATCGGTGTACATCATAAAGCGATAGATTGTTACAATAAGTTGTATGTATAAAACAAATACATCTGAGGTTCAAACTCCCGTTCACATCATTGTCCGAGTTTTCACAATTTGAAAGAATGCTAAAATATCGATGGTCGAAAAAAAAATCGAATGGCTCAGAGGTTATGAGAAAGTATAAGTCTGCCATGGCTGCACACCAAACTGGTTGCCTAGCCAAGTTACAGACGACCGCTTTCTTTATTATACCTGCTCATATTCATCATCGTTGTAAACAATGTTTATCAAGCACAACGTTATATCTGAATATACGATAAGGGTTTTGTGACTGTCACGTATGCCGAATTATAAGTCCCTTTCTACATTTGATCACGCGTTGTTGATAGAAATAATGCCTAAAAACATTATTAATATTTTCACATCTTTACGTTTTGATAATCACAAAATATAAAAGCGTTCAATGTAAAATTAAACGTAAACAAGTAATTAGTAGTAAATTTTCATTTCAAAAATTATATCACTTAAAGGTATGAATAAATAAATGCTTAATGCATTTTATGATCAAAAGAAATTTTTATTCAACCTCACACTTTTATAAAATGTTGTAAACATTTTTATAAACATTACAAAACATTTTCTACAATTAAAAGAAATGTTTTATTCAAAATAAATATTTAAAATTCAAATTTTTCGGACTTAAAACGCTAGTAAGTTCCAGAAAATCCCCTCTACACAAAAGGACAAATTTGAGAGCGCCTAGTCTAGGGCGGGCCCCTTAAATACACGGTGGCCCTTATTTTTTAAGGGGAACCGCCCCCCTCTATTAAAGGGGACCGCCCATAGGTAGGACACTCATCCAGATTGTCCCTATAAATACTGGACTATTCCCCACTATTTTTTCTCACTTTTGCGACTCATTCTTTCTGATCAAAAACAGTCCACACATCTCATTAAAATTCTTTGATCATTTAATCATAAAATCTTTGTTTCCAAGTGATCCAAGCTCAAATTCCTCAAGTTGAGCAAGTGAAGAATACTTCCTACCGCCCATCAAGTGAAGAAGTAAGACACATTTGTGTTTGTTGCTTAGTTAGTTAGTTAGTTAGTTAGTACACCATAGTAGTTGGTGTAGCCCCAAGTTATAGTTGAGGTAATAAGGAAACGTTCAATGAAGAAAACATTGTTTGATAATATTGCTTTCTTATTATTCCGCTGTGCATTCAATATTATCTGTAAAACTAATCCTAGTTGAGCTTAAATCGGTTTTAACAACTAAGGTGTGAAGAAGTTGTGTAGTCGTGAAGCAAAGTTGTGTACCGAAGTTGTGAAGTTGTGGTAGATTGGTTCTAGCTAAGATTAGAACTCGACATCTAGCTTAGTGTCAGAAATCAAGATAAGCGAAAGTTGTGTAAGGTTTTCTCCGCCATAAGGGAGCTTGTTGACATAGTGAAGAAAACTCTCGAGTTAGGTGCTCGAGGAGTGGAGTAGGGCGAAGAGGTGCTTCGTTGCCGAACCACTATAAATCCTCGCGTTGTGGTTTGATTGTTCTTACTCTTACCTCGTGTCTTACATTATTTTCTCATACTATCCTATTAATTGTTTAGATAAGTATATTGTTCATATTGCGCAAGTGTTGAATTCACATAAAGTCGAATCTAGAATTTTTACAAACACTTTAAAACCTTAAAATAAAAAGTAGTAAACTATTCAACCCCCCCTTCTAGTTTTCCACACGCGCGCAAGTACCAAAATCCTTAGCACACTCTAAAGATCATTCATAGGTCCAAGTAAGAAGCCAACAACTAAAGAGATATAATTTCACTTCCTAAATCGATGTTGTTGACTTCAGACATGAACGCTATGGGTGGTCAATAGAGACGAATATTTAAAATTAATAGCTCAGATTTGCAGATGCAGATCTAGATGAAAAGGTGTTGGTCACACCATGGCTGCAAACACTATTTTCTTAGTGTTTCCCCGCCAATATACATGCCGAGTTGACATGCAGTTATCGATAAGGATCTCAAAAATGGCATCGTATCATCATTGCCTGTATTTCGCAAAACTAAAAAGATAATCTGCAATAACATGACTTTACAATCAGCAAACACATAAACCATAATAAAAGTGACACCATGTTTACCCCATTGGAAAGTAGCAAACATATGTCAACAATGCGCGAAAACCTCAAATATCGTGAAATCATGATCACTTCATCAAGATAAACAACCAACTACAAGACAAGGGTTTTGTCACTCTCACGTGTGCCTAATTAGAAAAATCTTCTTAATGTCGTGACGTGTGACAATGACAAACCCGTATCACAACTGTTGTGTACCATCATAGATAATATAGCAATTCTAATAGCAAACAACGTAAATCATTAAGCACGCATATAAGCTGTGTAATTAGCATTCAAACCGCTTATGAAAACAATACAGGGCAACATAATGGCTCAGAAATGCGAGTGCAAAACCGGACAAATGGGTAATCGACCTGCTATGGCCACAAACACGATGTCATGTTGCCACGCTAAAGTACGAGTCATTTTCACGTATCGTGATCGAGCAACTAATTATAGTTGCAGAATGGTAAACACACCTAAGCAATAGTATCTTCATCACCATGTGGTCTGACGATATTTTTCAAATGGAAACAATGATCAGTCAATGTAGTGTAACAGCCAACTATATGATAAGAGTTTTGTCACTAGAACAATATCGCATAAAGAGGTCGGATGCCAATTCCGAGAAAATCTAAATACTCTAGGCAAGCAACTTCTTAAGCAGGCGTTCAATCAAATAAAACATAACATAAAAAACCTATATAATGCATACAAATAAACTATCTACAAGACTAAAATTGCATAAGCAACTCTATAAGCAGGCATTCATTAAACGTAACATAACATGAAAAACATTTAATTAAACACAACAAAAGTCCAAAAAAAACTATTAACAAACACTACGAATCCAGCAACATACATATAAACCGACATCATATATAGAACTTACTGACGGCTTATAATTTTTCAAGAAAGAAAAATCGAAGTCTATCATGGCGGCCTACATCATAAGTTGCTAAGCCAAGCAACATACTTCAACTTCTTCTAATTAACCCACTTCTATTCATCATCGTCTTATGAGTCGAACCATAATAACTAACCAAAAAAATGTGTTTGAAATAATTAATTATGAAAGTAAAAATAAAAACATTTTTTCATACAAAAATTCTAAAATTAAGTGGATTTATTTAAAAAAATATATTTAAATATGACGAAGTGGTTCAATGCGGTTATTGCGGTGCGAGTTTCCGGTAATAATGGAAACCGCACCGCAAAATGCGGTTTTTCTGTTTTCAGGAACCGCACTGTCGGTTTTTGTTGCGAATCGGTTTTTTGCGGTTCGATTTTTGCGGGTTTTCGGCTTTTGCGATTTGCGGTGCAGTTCCTGCTCACCCCTATCATTTAGTTAAGTAGCCATAGTTTTTGAAATAGTGATGGTGGGGTTTTAAAAAGGGTAGTGGAGGGAGTTTTTTAAAATAAAGTTGTGTTTAAAAAGAATGTGGGTGAGGGGTATTATAGGGATAAAAGTATCCGCTGAGAGGAATATATGTATATGTTGCATATATATACACGTACGAAATTAAACAAACTAAATTTTCATTCATTTAAACAAAAATACAAATAACAATACAAAATTTTAAAAACAATACGAAAACTAAAACACAATAGTCCTATTTGTATTTTACACGCATCCAAACAATTTTAGTATTAATTTGATGCTCTACTTGTGCCATCTTTCTAAACAAAGCATTATGCATCTCGTAATCCTTATTAGATTATTCTTTCAAAAAAGTGTCAATCAAAACACGTTTATTTTGTGGAATGTCATTGCATTCCTCGTATACTTTCATTAGATCATCTTTAGTTGTGTTTGCATTGTCAAATTCCACGGCTATGTTCATAATCGCTAGCTGACGAACTTTATCCTCCTCAATCTGTTTATGAACCATAGCTTTGATTTCATCGATGATATGTAGAAGTGAACAAGTCATTAAAATTTTTTGTAGCGATTACAAGTGTATAAAATATGAAATAGTGGGTAAAAATGTATAAAGTGTATCTAAAATGATAATGTAAATGAGGTATTTATAATGTTAAAAATGGTTAAAAATTTGAAAAGTAATTGTCTAACTATCTGTTTGTATCAATATTTGTGTGTCTCGAATGGGTCGGCTTCACGACCCACTTCTCCCAAAATTTGCTTCGCGACCGATTCGAACTTTTGGCTTACAGTGATGGCGACCTGATCGTGAGTCGATCGATCAATTGGGTTGACCTCCCACTACGAGGAGCCTAAGGTGCGAATACTACCGCTTTTTGACAAAATGGCATGTTATGTGGCACAAATTTCGAAATATAACTTTATTATGTTGAAATTATTTCTTTACTAGGAGTACTAAACTAAATCTTAATGTAAGAAAATGATTTAGCGAGAAGAATGTTTTTCCACGACACAAGTAATCTTAATTACAAAATTACTTTTTATCTACATGTCAATTTTTTGCGACAACGAATGTGTTTTGTAGCGACAAAGCCAAAGGTGATTCTTTCGCAAGTCACAACATGTGTGACACCAAATGGAGGGATATATGGAAAGAAGTTCACAAAAAGATGATCCAAAGAATTGTCGTATCAATAATATTGGTTGGTCTCGGTTTTTACCCTCCTTTGTTTCTGGTTTCATAATAAGCAGAAAGTTTACCAAAAAATGGGAATTGATGACGTATAATATGTAGAGCAGACCTCTGGGACTGGACTACATAAGTCATACATAGGCCTAAGCCCAATAAAACAGTTAAAAAGCACAACGGACCAAAGCTAAGCCCAGGCCAAATTAGCTACGGTCCGGAGACAGTAAGACGGACGAAAGGTTTCAAGAGGATACTTCCGTAGGCCAGCGGAAGTCCGCTAGGCAAGCCCATATCCGCAAGTCATGATTACAAGTGGACTCTTGTCTAACGAGGGTCCCACTTCGGCCCATCAGCAGGCCCAAGCGAAATACTAGGAAAACCTAATATTTGGCTCACCTATAAAAAGGGGTACTCTGACACCCCACAAGGTACGATCCTCTAATCATATTTTACACACACATACTCTGATACTCTCTGACAAAAATGTTGATGTGTTGTCGTTGTATGGTATATTTTATTGATTCAAGTTTTAAATTTATATTTTGCCGACTAAACCAAAAATAATACTTTAACGGGCAGTGTACCCGATCGGTAGTAGTTTCGTGGTAAGTAAGGTGTCAAACACTTGAAGCGAGGTTAAATCTCTCAATTTAATTAATATCTTGGTTATCTAATCTATGTTAATTTTATTCTATTCTAAACCTATGTTAAACCTATGTCAGTCTAAATTCTAATTCTAACGGGAAAATGGGGTTTTCAGCATGAGAGACTGGCATGGTTTGGTTGGTGACTACAATCAATACAAGGGACTTTAACCCACGCAAGTTAATTAACAAAAGATAAAAGAGCGGTCGAGCCTTATGATAGAAAACTATATTAACCATTATTAATTCGATTAGAATGTTGCCTTGTTTATTAAGTGCAATGATTTTTTCTCTCGAGGTGGCATATCATTCTTAAGACTTAGGCGTTACATCATCCTAAGACCTAGACACATTAATTCTGTCACAATTAAAGCATTCGCATAAAGCATTCTTATTTGTTGATTATAATCTATCTTAGGGATTAAACCAATGGTGATCTTGTTAAACCCTAGCTCATAGAGACTTTATCCACTTACCGCTTAATGGTAATTTATACACTAGTAGTTCACTTGTCCAACTATCCAATGGAATCAGAACGTTACTTGTTGAATTATCTAGGTCACCTGCTAGTCAACACGATCAATAAACCATTGGCAATATCCAATTAACTAGTTAAGCCCGAAGCCCTCTTTGATCAAATATTTCTACTCCTTTAAAAACACGCTTGGTGATTGACTGTTAAAGGAAGCATTAATTGAATCAGTAACCAATCTTCTCACGCTCTAATCAATCTTCTGACAACACATTTCCCTGGTATCTCAACTGATGCATACCATAAATGACAAGATATCTCTTCTCCTATGTGGTTGGAATAGCGCACCGGAAAGTAACACGATAAAACACTGAGACACTGATTTACAACTGCGGATAAACATTTGTCTCCCGAATGGGCCTCACAAATAATAAGGCTATGATTCTATCACTGTAGTTGTTTGTCAGCCTTCATTTGTATTTACTCTTTCCCTTGATGTTTTCGATACCTCAGAATCAGAAAAATCTTATATGCACACATGCTTGAGATCGTGTTCGCAGAATTAATAAACTTAAATCTATCCCGTGAGAATCAGTTTCAAGGCTTTTTAAACTACGAAAGAATTTCCAAACATTCCTAAGTCTTTTTACAAACTATGCGCGTTTGGCAAAAATAAGTCGTATGTAGTTTAAAGCCTGAATTCACTAAGTCTTCAATTGCAAATAAGTCCCTAAAGTTTGAAGCAAATGACATCTAAGACACATGTAGTTAATATGAATTAACTCCCTTTAAATTGTTATCTGTCATTATCAAAAACTTCAACTGTTTAATCCTTGACTTATTTTGAAAGACCGTTAAAAAAGTATTAATTGACACTTTCTCACCCCTTAAATATTGACCCCGTTTTTCTATTTAAAGAGATGTAGTCATTGTTTGAGAGTCCGAATTATATTTGAAAATCTTTCGTGATTACTGAAAATATTGATTCATTGTACACAACTTTTTCTCATTGAAATAAGATTTTTCTTAATTGACAAATAATGCACTAGAAAGTACACTTATTTCTTATGATGCATGGATATAAATAACCATCCCGGGAGAAAATTAATTAACCCGTTGTCTGAACACTGTCTATTCGACGACATGCGTTCCGCAATTTTGAAAAGCGGTTGCTGTCAGAAATAACTGCAAATCCATTGTCATGATCTTAAAACTTGAATATTTTGTTAAGAGTAGCTCATACTGAAAAGACTTCTCGTTTTCGTTGCTAAGGAAAAAATGCCACTGGTACGTGTATTTTCCTTTACGATGAGGCCCGGGTTATGTACAGAAATGTACATAAGCCAATTTTTTTTATATATATTTACAAGATGATGTTTGATGATAATATCAAGCAGTTACGTTTGTCAGAACCTCCAGTTCTGCTGGAGTCAAACATCTCATACCAATCCTTCTGACAAGATACAAAAACCGATCCTCAGGAAGGGCTTTCGTAAATTAATCAGCTAATTGGTATTCAGTTCTGACAAAATATAATTTAATAATATCATTTTCAACCTGTTCCTTTATGAAGTGATATCTGGGAGTATGGAGTGTGCTTTGTGTATGAGAGTGTTGTACGTCTTTGCATGAGAATAGCTGTATGGCTGACTGTGAACGTAGTACAACAGTATTTTGTTGTAGTTGAAGCCATAAACTTTAAGCTGTGTCCTCATCCACATTACTTGTGCACAACTTGCAGATAACGCCACGTACTGTGCCTCTATTGAAGATATTGCAGTGCAATATTGTTTCTTTGACATCTTGCTTACAAGTTTGTCACCTAGGAACTGTATCCCTCCAGAAGTGCTTTTGCGAGTATCAATGCATTCGGCATGCTCAACAAACGGCTGAAAATGATTTTAGAAAAGCCTTTGGACATTAGAAATTGATAAATCATCATACCAGCTCTTGGGGCTTTGCTTCAAGCCGTAAAAAGCTTTCCCTCTAAAGGTTAGACTTTTTAAATGGATGTTCAGGATCAACGAACCCTTCCGGCTGAGCAAAATAAACCTCCTCCTTTTCAGTGTGGACCATTTAGAAATTCCGTTTTAACTTCCATCTGGTAGATTGGAAAGGACTTGTGTGCAGCATAGGCAACAAAAATCCGAACTGCTTCCAAACGAGCAACTAGAGCAAATGATTCTTCGAAATCAGTACCCTCTTCCTGAGCATAGCCTTTAGCTACAAGTATTGCTTTGTTGCGAATAACAGTCTGAACTTCATCCTCTTTTTTTTTGTTCTTCCATAACCACTTTAGCTTTATCACTGTCTTGCCAAATGGTTTGTAGACGAGTTCCCAGACTTGTGGTCTGTCGAACTAGTAAAGTTCATCCTCATTGCTTCGATCTATCAAACAGCCATGCTCCTTACTGTTCTTTGTTATCTTCTGTAACAACTGTGAGCGCGAACATACACATTTCAGGATCGGTAGCAAGTTGTTGTCTTGTTTGCACTGTGATTGTATGATTGTCAATAACATTGTTCAAATGTGATGATCTTTTGTCCATTGGTAATCATGACTCCTGGTGGTTTAGAAAATGAATGCAATATATTCATTTATCAATATTGCCATGAGGAATACCAGCAATGTTCTTGTACCGGTGTACAGAAAGGATGAGAAATTCATCTGTCAAAACGATCATTACGCTGCTTGATCCATTGTTATTTCCTCAGTCAGAACATTTATTGGAGAGAAAAATTCTTCAAAGAAATGATTGAATAGAATTTCCAAGAGAAAATATTCTTTAAAGAAATGATTGACATAGAAAATTTGATCTCCTTTGTGACGAATCGTTTGTCTGCTAGAGAAACAACATTTTATTCCTTGGGGGCACGGTGGCCAGAGATTGTCATAATCTGACGCTTTTGTTTATTTGAAACGAGGTCTGAGAGATCTGTCAACAGACAAAAACAACATAACGTCTCTTGTCGATTGGGCGTGGAGGTCTGAACGATTGGGCGTTGAGTTCGATTGGGCGTGAGGTCTGAACGTTTTCCTTTTTAACTTTCTAATTCAATTTTTTAATGCCGCATTTGCAAAAACCTTATTCCTGATATCTGAGCTTTTATAAATCAGCATTTTCGACAGACTTTTGTTAATTTGAGATATTAAAGAGTCACTGTTTGTCTTATTCTGAACAGCGTGTCATTATAATTGTATCATAAAGTTCTTTGTAAGTTCCTTTTCAATGCTCTTTTTCTTTAGTAAGCTTCATCAGTGCTGCAAGTAATTTACCACATTATGTTTCTATTTCGCGATGTAAATAGTTTCAATACCATCGAATTGTCATTTTTAACTTTGGCTTCATTACTTGCATTCCTTCATCACTTTTAATTTGATTCTTCAGTCGCAAATTAGTGTGGTTTTGGCCAGTAAGCTGAGCTTTCAATTCATTTATTCACAAAAAAATTTACGAAATTCAGGATATCCTATTCTTACATGGTTAAGTTACTAGGAAAACTTTCTTTCTTCCTTTTGTTGTATTGAAATTTTAAGTGAAATACAACTGTTTTTCAAGTTGTAAAAATCGTTATTGAAAAGTTCATTTAAACTTCCATAACAAACCCATATCTTTCGTTTTGAGAACTCACATTAACCAAAAAGCATCCTGGTCCAATCTTTCCCTCCCCTATGACACATATTAGAGTGAAGTAGGAGTGGGAATTGCTATCGAATAGTTTTACAACATATGTGTGTCATAATTGGTTCAGATGTCTCAGTATGCTGTTGTTCATAGCAAGGATATTATGTAGAGCAGTTCAATGTACCTCAAGCAAATGCTGCTTCGTCATTTACTGGTCCGATATCTGCATCCACAGCTTATGTGATATAATTCCCTGAACTGCTACTTATATCCTGCTTGTCGGGCTTTTTCCCACTGCCTTCTGTGACAACCAACCCAACATCAACTGCTTCACGCATATCGGCCTTTTGCTCTTGCCTTTGCATCTGAGTTTCAATCTCTGATTTGCTGAATGCTTTTGTTATTCATGGCTTTATCAAACTGCTTTTTGATATACTCAAGTTTGTCCATCTATTGCTTGAACTGGCTTGATCGAATATCTTAAGACTGCCATCTGACACTTGACTTAAACTATTTGATGCTCATGAAGTAATTCATCATGCAACTGACTCCATTCTCCCTTTAGTGCATTAAGTCATTTTCCTTCATGCCTAATACACATATGCATTTACAACTCTAATTGTAGAACCCCTTCAAGTGTAATCCCAGGTTCCTCGAGTAACTCCACGTCTGTAACGCACTAGGTTCATAACCATGAAGTCTTTTCGAAGTCTTGTTGCCACCTTGATTCAGAAGAACTGTTGCATTTACCCCTTTTGAGGCAAGAAATTCCTTGAACTGTGTTCTGAGTGCTTGAAGACAAGTCTTTGCATTAACCCCATGAAGATTTTCTCTTTCAAGGTGTAGCCTTAACTGATCCAGATTATGAACTCTCAATTTTTTTTGAAAGTCTGATGCATCTCACTAAAGAATGAGTAGAAATGCTGGTTTAAATGCATCAACAGCAAAATAAAAAAAAGGACGAATTCAAGAGAATAGATGATCATGAAGATGTTCCTCGAAGTTGTTCAAAAACCATGTCATAGCCAGTTAAGTCCTTTGTTTTGTGCGAGCCTTGCGTCAGTTGAAGCTCTCGTCTCTTTTAAATTAGAATTAGAAGCATTCCATTGAAATCGATGGTGAAATAAATTAAGGATCTGAAGTAGATAATGTGATTGATGTTGTGGTTTTATAATGCAATTAACGTTCACATGAAGGATTTACAAGTCTATGATTAAAACCGATAAAACTTAACGGGATTTTACAAAATCAATAGAAAACCGGAATGAATAATCGTCTTAGATGTTTAAGGTAGGATTGTTGTTTGAAAATGCAGTTTAAGTCCTGTTAGGTTGACGGTTTGTTATGATGCCCTAAAATATTTTAATTTTTGACCCAACACAAAATTTACCCTATTACCAAAATTTAAATTTTGTGTAAAAATTAGCTAAAAAAACTATGAAAAAAATTAATTTTTTTTCTTAATTTTTTTCCGCCAAAAATAATTTGAATTTTTTAACAAAATTTTTACCCTATTACCAAAATTTAAATTTGGTGTAAAAATGAGCTAAAAAGGCTATAGGAAAAATTAATTTTTTCTTAACTTTTCCCGCCAAAAGTATTCTTTTTTTTTTTAATCACAAACCGCTGCCTGTATTATAAAAATCAAACCGCCGTTATGTCTTGACAACTCGCCGGCTAACTCTCTTTAGTAACTCGCCGCTTGTTTTTTTTTTCAAACCGCCTTGATATAGAGCAACTCGCCGTTAATATTATATTAGTAACTCGCCGGTTTGAAGGGTAACTCGCCGCCTAGGTTTATTTTAATCAAACCTCCTTAGACCTAAGTAACTCGCCACAAGAAATGCCAACTCGCCACAAGGTAAACATGCAAACCGCCCAGCCTAAATTTTGATTAAAATAACCAACTCGCCGTTGACTTTGGCAACTCGCCGTTGATTTTTTTTCCTTAATTCGTGGATCTTGTCCCTACCTTTTGTCAAACCGCCTGGTTTAGAGATATAATAAATAATGACTCAACCTCCATGACTACGCCCGAAACCAACCCCTCTTTTAATGTATCAATAAGTAAATAAGAAATATAGAAATACACAAAAAGGATCAAACCCGCGAATCACGAAAACCGGAAGCAGATATAAGGTGTCCTCCGGGTCGTTATGTCCCAACGAGGCTGAAATGGAAAATCGCAAGACGATGATGATTTTGTGTGTTGGGATGTCACAAGGAATGATTTGGCACTAAAATTTATAACAATAGGCAAAAACACATAAAAATAGCAAAGAGAATAAGCTGGAACAAGCATAAAAGCTAGAATTGGTAAAAACACTTAAAACTTTTACACTAAGGCACAAATAAACTCAAATAAGCTTAAGGCAGACAAATAAGCTAAGCTAAATCTAAATAAGCAAATTAAACATGCAATTAAGTTAAATTAAACAAGAGAAACACAACAGTACTAACAACAGTATTAACAGTTTTAACTACCAGTACTAACTTGGAGTTAGTACTGCTAGGCTAAAGTTAATACTGTTAGCTTAAGTTAGTACTGCTACCTTTGAAATCCAAGAAAATGAACTAGCAGTACTAACTTAGAGTTAGTACTGTTAGTGTTAAGTTAATGCTGTTCTAAAAATGAACTAGCAGTACTAACTTAGAGTTAGTACTGTTAGTGTTAAGTTAATACTGTCCTAAAAATGAACTAGCAGTACTAACTTTAGGAGTTATTATAACTGCTTGTTAAAAACAGCATTTTAACATTTCCAAAAATCATTTATAGTTCAAAAATTATTAAAAATAGTGATTATCAAATAACAAAGTAAAACACTTATAAGCAATTTTCAATCCATAATAAGCACTTAAATAAGCATGAATTAGTCTAGCAGTATAAACTTAAAACTAACAGTTGTATCAAATAAACTAGCAGTTCTGCAATAGATAAGTAAAGTAAGAAAAAGAGAGACTTACTACACCCATCTCAAAACAGGGTCAAACCACCAAATCAACAAGCTCTAGCTTGTATAAAACAAGCTAGTGATAGTCCCCCATAAGCCCATACCAGAAACTGGCTTACCATCCAAAAAGTAAGCGTGTTATACTTTGAGAGTGATATTTGTTATTTTCTCTTTACTCCTTCACTTATTTAGGTTCACTAGTTAAAACAAGTTTGTAAATAAGCTAGTATTAAGAGCTTTGAACACAAAACAACCAATTAAAATCTTAACACTTGGAATTGAAGAAATTAGACTTTAAAAACTCAAACTTTGCATATAAAACTTGAAAATATACAAAGCTGAAAGCAAAAGCTGTAAATGACTGAAAATAAGCTTAAGTTAAATTAAAAACTAAAAACTAACTAGATAGATAGATGATTTACAAGAAGCTCTATATATATAGCCGAAGTATTGGACTTCCATCTTGTGCTTCTTTGGAGAGATAAAACCAAGTGTGCTAGTTGTGTGAGGAGAGACTAAAGCAAATCCCAGCCTTTGAATTCTTTTGAGCTTCTTTGGAAACAATCTCAGCCATCGAAGTGCTTTGGGAATGGAGAGGGATTGCCAACATGGACTTTATAAAGCTGGATGAGGTAGTAAGAATGGTGTTGATGATTTTGCAGAGAAGAGTAGGGAAGCAAAAACCGGGGTTCCTCTTGGCTGGTTTTGTATATTGCGGGAAGAGTGGGAAAGAAAAGGGTACACAATAGGCTGTGACAGAGAGAGGATTGAATAAGAATTAAGGGAATGTTTGGTTTGTGACAGAAGAAAGGCCCTCCACATCACTCTTCTTTTCATTCTCTATTCCCCTTTTCTTTCTTTTATATAAATGAAGTACCCCAAATTGCATAAACATCCCCCGTGTTTATATGATAAATATAACTTAGGGGTTTGGGCTTTTTTTGACCCCTCAAGTTATATTTTTCTTTGCTTTTTTTCTTCTCGAGATTTGACTTGACTTTGATTGGCTTCGTCTTCACACGACTTTTCCATCCCGTGTCCTGTTTGTTGGTCTCTTTTTATGATTGGTTTTTTCTATCCTTTTGTGAGATATCCGTTCCTGCACAACACAAATGCAAAACATACAAATATTTGGCAGTTTTTGTCTGTTTTTGGTCATTTAAGCTCGTTTTTAGAGGTAAAAGATATGTGTAATTAAGCACATAGTCAAATCCCCCAAACTAAGGTAATGTGTGTCCCACGCAATGTGTATGGAAGTAAACACCGTAGCCCCGTTTTTCACCATTTCTAGTTTCGCTGAATTTCTACACTAACTACAACTAATATTTTTGATTTTCTCATTTTTTTAACAAGTTTGACTTTCTTTATTTATCATACTGGTATTTCATAGAATGAGAAGCGTACCGTAGAGGTGAACTACGGTGTCCTAGACGGATAATTCAACGTCCTCAGATTTTTCACAAGTTCCAAGCTAAGCAATTATACAAGATCATTTCGATATAATTTTAGTATGTTAAGACCCTCATACTTATGACTTGTGAAACTTCAACTCCCAACAGTATTATACGATTGAATTGGTGTGTACTCATTATTAATTTAACCAAAGCCCAACTTATTCACATAGTCAAATAATTCAAAATGAATCATGACTCTCAATGCAACAACTTAAAAAAGACTTCGTAACATTGATTTCGAGATATAAACTTTTTAGAAACTTTTTGTCAACGTTTCAACATCTTTAATCATAAGGTTCTTTAAAGCTTAAGGAATGCGTTGCTTAGATTGAACCCCTACCTCGCGGTTTCCGAGTAGGATATCACAACCAACTGACCGGTTGTTCTAGTTTGAAAAACCCATCCGTTGCTAGCGTATGGGAAAATCAACATCAACACCTTATTCCTAATATGGCTAAGGATTGTGTCTAGTTGAACCCTCACCTAGACCCTTTCTTCCACGTGAGATATCACGACACAAAGAAAGAGAGACCCAAACCTAAAGTAAAGACGTCTAGTTGAACCCACCGTCGTTGCAAGCGAGTGGGAATTTCACGACACATCTTTTACTTTGCTCCATAATAATACAACTACATGCTACATTGCAAAATTTCAATAATCATAAACAGCATTTTTGCATTCACATTTCATTCATGCTTCTAGGCATTATCTATTAAATCACTATAAATCTCGCTTTTTGAAACTCACTGTCAAGTACAAATTTGAAGCTTTTCTGAACTCCATCGATTAACTTAGTCTTTGAATTAAATTGAGTACGTATGATTAGCGTGATTAAGAAATCACGGGAGAGAAAACCACAAGGTTACTCGTAGAAGTTTACTAGAAAGAATCTCTTGCTTAGTCACATAAGTATGATTTGTAGTCGTTTTTCGTAAAAAGTAAAAATAGTACAAGACACGAAAAATAAAAACGAATGTAATAAAAATATTTCTACAGAAATTCGATAACATAAACGCCGATACTTAACGAGGGTTCTCCGGTTCTTCATAAACGTTACTTAAATTACAAGTGTAAGCCCTAATTTCTTCTCGGTTAGCCGTGAGTTCATATCTCAACATAAAATTGAAAATTATAATTAATACTCGAGAATAAAATAACTACCTGAATTTGACGGATTGTCACAAAAACACTAACTTTAGCCTAGCAGCAGTAACATAAACCTGAGCAACAGTAACTCTAAGATCATCAAGAAGTCTTTTAATCCCAACAATCCTCCCCTAAACTTGATATTCTTCTTCAAAATCTCAAGTTTCTCCATTAAAAGCTTCATAATCACCAGGAGGATGCTTCAAAACACTTCATTAATTCTTGAGCTATTTTGTGAGAAGTTTAAGAAGCTGATATGCCATTTCACTTAAATGATCACATTGAAGCTTCTTGGTTAACATATCAGTAATTGTAGGTGCTGTAAGAGGATATCTTTTTTCTACCAACATATGAATGTGCACATTTTGCTTCCTTAATGAATGTACTCCACCTGAATCATGTAGCTTCCAATCTAATACTCTATAGTTTGATTGATTTTTCCATACATTATCCTCTACATGTGGTTCAAACATTGTCTTCAAATCTCCATATAAAAAACTAATCAAGTACCTCTATGGTCTTGTTGATTCCTATACTTAGCTTTTACCCTTGTACAAGTCTTCTAATTCTTGACTGTAGTAAACTTTTTAAGCATTTGACTATAAGACACTATACATTTTTGAAAATGTCACATCAGCTCTTATTATTTGATAGTAGCTATTCTTTCCTTCTTTATGGATCTTCCAGTAAACAATAGTTGGAGGCTTAGTAGCCAAAGGAATAGCATCAATTGCTACTTCCTCTTCATCATAAACAATTTCTATTAGACTTTAAAGCTTTGATGTCTCTTTATCTTCTTCCACTTTCTGCTTCTTAGAGCTTTCTTGTTCCAGCTATTCTCCTGCTCTCTTTGAACTTCTCTCTTATGCTATCTCAGCTTCAGCTTTCTTTGAATTTTTTCCACCAACTCAATTCTGTAGTCAACAAAGGTATTCACCCTTTTCATTGCTTTGTCAAATAATTCTTGAATATTGGCAAAGGACTGGTTCTTCAAACTTTTAGTCTTCTATCCTTCCATGTTTTTCAGATAAGTACACATGATACTCCTTTGTTGAGCTCTTGTTGGTGGTCTGTTCCTCTTCTCTTCTGCTCTCTTAGCTGCAAAATGTTTTCTTCTTTGATCTAAGAATTGTACAAATAATCTTGCCTTTTCTTTATCAGTAAATTCTTCTTACTCTTGAGCTTGCAGTCTTTGAGCCAACTGATAATCAGCTTCAATTTTAGCCTGAATATCATCCCAAGCTATGTTGGCTTCCTTCATTTGTTGAGCTTTTTCTCTGGCAAGCCCTTCTTCTTCTTCTTTAGCCTGTAGCTTGAAGGCAAGTTCTTCATCAAGCCTTATTTGTTCATGCCTCTTCATAGGCTTCACTTGTTCCACCACATGCTCTTCAATCATAATCCCTTTTCCTTTGTCCTGTAGAGGTTTTGGTACAAATATTATTGTTGTAGGTGTTGTAGTAGTTGTGCCCTGCTTCTGGTTTATGTATCACAACATTATCAGGCCTTGGGTTTGTACTGTTAACTCTGCAGTGCTTGAGCCAAAGTAATTTCAACATCACCAACTGTTGTAGTTGTTGTAGTTGTAGTTGTAGCAGCACTAACTGGAATTGTACTAGAAATACTAACTATTGTAACAACAACATTAACTGTTTCTTCAGCAGTTTCAACAACATCTACATTGTCAACAATTACCTCATCACCATCTAAGTCATTAACACCAAACATATCTTCATCAGTGTGAACATTGACCAAGTAAATGTATTTATTAGCATCAATATCAGCTATCCTCCCCTGTATGGATGCATCCTCCCCACTTAAACCTTCTTCATCAGAGGATTCAACTCTTCTAGATAAACCAACCTTGTATAATATTTTAAGCCCATGAGTTCTTGACTTATTCCTCTTCTCTAGCTTCTTGACTCTCCTTTTTAAACCTGTAATCTCATTAGCTTGAGTGGGCTTTGTAGTCTCCAAAGCAAGAACTTTTGATTGTAAAGTTGTACATAATGCCATCAATTCTTGAAGTTTCAGACTATCCTCACCACTTTAACGTGTGCTACCTCTTGCGAGCAGTGGATCATTGGAAAGTTTAGATACATTCTCAGACCTAGTCTGAGCAATTGTATCCCCCATGGTTTCTTGGCGCCTGGGACCACCACCTGAACTAGTTCTTGGGGAACTTGGTTTATTAGGTGTTGCCTTAGATTGGGTTTTATTGATGTTACCACTGTCCTACTCTGCTTCTAAGCTAGAAGAAGTAGTGGCAGCCCTCACCAAACTGTCATCCATCTCCTCATTGACAGCCTCATCTGCTACATTGGTTGTAGGACCACTAGGTTGAGGTACCTCGGTGTCCTTTCTCTTTGACCTCTTAGGTTTTTAAGTCTTTTGGGGTTATGATGTTGATGGTTGAATAATGGTGGGTGTGTGATGGGGATCACTTGGCATTGCTGAACCTTCACTTATTTCTTATTGATTGTGTACCACCATGGTTAGAAATAAGGGTGTGACTCTACCAGAAAATACTTTCCCTACCCTTTTCATATTCCCAAATATCTTCTTAGTGTGAGAGGGTGTTACATAAATCCTCTTGTGACTTGGCAGGCCATCAAGTTGTTGATTCACAAACACTTGTACAAACCTTGGATACATCAAAAATTTGCCCACATTATCTAAGTTCTTCACCATACTTTCAAAAATGTATTTTGAAAAGTTTAACTTCTGGTTTGTAGCTAAACAGATAATTGCAGAAGCCATAGTGCTACTAAACTCATTCCATGCGGTAGTCTTAGAACTTAGGCATTGCAAAATAGTATGAATAAGGAATTTCCATTATGGGAAAAAGAATGCCTTATAGAAAGTAAGCTTCTGTGAAATTTTCTCATACCCAATTAATGTAAGTTGTTAAAAGATGGTAGCTTTGGGTAGACAATCAACACCTTCAGCATCTTCTAGTTGAAGATCTCTTCTTACAATCGACTAAGTAATGATGATCTTCTTTCCATCCACTAAGGCTTGTAACTGTACTTCCCCATTGACAGTTTTCGCCTTGACAGTAGCCCAGAATTGTTCAATGTACGAAGTATATATTGTTGATTGGGATCGTTTGTGCATACTTTATAGTTTGTGTGCATTAAGAAAATCACAATCTGTCAACCCTTCACTTTCAGAGGGTTAAGGTTTAGCCAAATGGACCATGTATGAGTATCTCGCAAACTTTTAGGGTCGTCATTGTTTGTTGGTTTTGATGATGATACGATGAATTTGATTTAGGGGTTTATGAATAGCGAGTTACGATAAGTATGAAATCGATCTAAATGAGTGATTGAATACCCTTAATCGTAAGTTTTTTATGAATATACCCTCAATAGCATCCTATCCATCACCAGCGTAGTTATGTTTTATGCCTAAAAACATTAACTTCCACAAGCAGTAGTAAGTAACCCAACAGTAGTACTCAGCTGTAAGTTATCCCTTGCTAGCATAAAATTACAACCAGACTAGCAGTAGTTATGCCTAGCAGTATTAACTTTGAGTCACCAGCATTAACTCCAATTCCATTCCAAACAGCATATCCATTAAAAATAAATGTCCTCTCTTTCTATTTTAACTCACTTTTTCTCTCAATTCTTTTTCTTACTTGTACACTCTGTCAGTTTTTATCACACAGCTCTCATTCTGTTTTTATGCTCACTTTTTCTCTTAATTATTTTTAATACTAAAACACTCTGTCTGTTTTTATTCCACACATCTCTCTTTCTATTTTTATTCTCACCAACTCTCTCAATTCTTTTTCTCACCAAAACTCTCTGTCTATTTTCACTAATAACAGCTTTTCCATTATCAATTACCTTTTCTTTGCTTTTTATTGCAAAATGTTAGTCAAAAAACCAAGAAAACACAAGCAATAAACCATTTTCACTATTATCACATAGTATATAATTATACCTAACAGTGTTAGTAATAAACTACAGTATTAACTCAGCTAGTATTATAGTATAACCAACAACATATTAACCTTACCTAGCAGATGAAACTTTTTATGACATGAAATAACAGTACTAATTCATGCAAAACTCTACAAAAAACCAAGAGATAAAAAGATTTTAAGGATTTAGCATCTCCCAATACTAGCAATCAAATATTGAAACCTACTTACATCAAAAGCTTTTGTAAGTAAATCTGCAACATTCTTGTCAGTATGGATTTTGACCATTTGAATCAACTTATTTTCATTACAATCCCTAATAAAATGATGTCTAATCTCTATATGCTTTGTTTTTGAATGAAAAACAAGATTTTTAATTATGCAAATAGTACTGTTATTGTCAATAAAGATCTTGGTATGCATAAAATTGTGCCTATATTCAAGTAGTTGATTCTGAATCCAAAGCACTTGTCCACAACAACTTGAAGCAGTCACATATTCAGCTTCTGTTGTAGAATTTGTAACCACTGTCCGTTTCTTGCACTGCTATGATATTAATCTACTTCTAAGGAATTGACAACCTCCTATTGTAGACTTCCTATCCAAGCTTGCTCTAGCATAATCACTATTAGTGTATGCTACCAACTCAAAAGGAGAATCTTTTGGATACCAAAGGCCCAATTTTGGTTGACCTTTTAAGTACCTAAAGATCCTTTTCACTGCATGAAGATGTGAAACCTTTGGGTTAACTTGGTATCTAGCACAAGCACATACCACAAACATGATGTCAGGTCTTGAAGATGTAAGATACATCAATGAACCCAATATTGGACATTAATTTACGAACATCCACTTCTCGCCATCTTCAATCTTGAGCAAAGGCTTTTGAGTTTCTATTGGTGTGCTTGCAATCTTGACTTCTGTAAACCTAAATTTCTTTATAATTTCACCAACATATTTATCTTAACTAATAAATATGCCATCCTTCTTTTGTTGCACTTGCAATCCTAAAAAGAATGTATGTTCTCCCATAGAACTCATCTGAAATTTCTCATGCATCAACTTTTCAAATGCATTGCATAGTTTCTTCTTTGTTGAACCAAAGATGATATCATCCACATAAACTTGGATCCAGCGAAATATCACCTTTGTACATTTTGATGATATATGTTTTCCGTCAATTTTCCCTCTTTGAAAACTCATTGTCAATCAGTTTAGTTGACTAAGGTTTTCTTACCAGCTCTAGGAGCTTGATTTAGTCTATTATAAGTGCTTTTTCACCTTATAGACTCTATCAGGAAAGTCTAGATCTTCACAATCCTTGTGGTTGACATACATAACCTCTTCTGTAATTTTCCCCATAGAGTAAAAAAACTTTTTAATCCATTTGATTACACCACATCTCTTTAATAAAGCACTAAGCTAAAAAATAGCACTAATTGCTTCAAATTCCTGCAACAGGGCAAAGACTTTTCATCATAGTCTATCCCTTTTTCTTGGTGTACCCTTGAGCAAAACCAAATCTTGCTTTATTTCTTATCACAATTCCCCTTTCATTATTTTTATTCCTTGAAAAACATTTGTGCTATAGCCCTTTTTCCATATGTAAATCCACTTATGTCCAACTTATTGTAAATTGGAATTGTAGAAGCTCTACCTGCATTGTCTATCTCCATCTTGGATCCTTCATGCATGAATTACCTTTTTGGGTTTTCCTGTGATAAAAAGCAAGCAACAACAGTTTTGAAGGTGCTTTATTGTTTGTTTCTTTGTTGAATAGTTCTAACAAACCCATGATCCTCCATATTCTTTGACATGTTTTATTGTTTGTGTAGCGGATTGGCTAAATTATTAATCATCTTGATTTGAGGATGATCTTTATGAATTCTTGTAGTTGGAATAGGACTGACTTGGATTGTTGATGGCATCAAATAACGTCACTTTATTATATCATTTATCCCATCTATTTTGCCCACTTTTATATAATTATTGGATTATTTGGTACTTAATCGCTTTTTAAAGTGTAAATTGCAGTAAGTTCGGAGGTTGTTGTGAGAAAAGCTAAGGTGCATAAATTGGAGCTAAAACAAAGACATTTGAAGATTTCTGAAAATTCACCAATACGCTATATCCAACTAAAGAGATACAGCGTATCTGCGCCAAGACTTCACAAGAAAACGTGTTTGACTAATTCCCAATACGGCGTATCCATGAATCTATATACGCCGTATCCATTAAGTTAGCTATTCGAAGATACGTAAATTCAAGTAAAAAATTAGGAATGATATCAAGTTTTATTACGAAACGTAATGCGCCCTCCAAGGAATCTATAGCCAATTACACCATCGACCTATATGGATACGGCGTTTTCAAGTATGAGTTTCATCTACACGTGTGATGTGTTGCCGTAATAGACCGTCAAAAAATGAGTTTTAAGTGAATATAATATTCTTTATACCATACTTATCAGAGACGAATTTTAGAAGAGAAGATCAGCCATAAAGGTCAAATATTGATCACGACTCCATAGAAGACATCATGTAATTGTTACTCTCTTAATCGTTCGATTTCAATTTTTTGATTACGCTTGTATAATTACAATGGTTGTGGGCTAATACCCTCGAGTATTAGCCATCTTAATGAAAGTTCAATGTTTGGTTTGTTTTAAAATTGATTTCTTAATTTATCGTTGATTGTTTAATTATGTTTATAGCTCGAGGTTGTTTAGACCTCATCTAGGATCATGATAACAAAGATAATAACACATATGCATAGCAGAATTAAACATAAGAACAATGTTATCATCAACAAGGTTTTTCTTCATTATCATTCACTCCAAGCCCCAATTCTACTTTGATCAATAGTAGAACAGTTACATCAATAAACTGTCAGGATCATAAGATGCTTGAAGGTTCACACACAATTATCGTCTAATTTTTTGCTTGGGATACACACACACATGTTTTTCTGTATACACTTAAACTACATTACCTAATGTCTCTTTATATAGTAGAGATCATCTAGGTTTACAAAGGATAAGAACAAATATAATTAGGAAACCAAAAAATATATTCCTATAACTTTTATCTTTATCTTCTGTATCTTTTATCTTCTTAAGGAGATCTTTTAGAATCTTCAAAATCTTCCATCTTTTGAAGAATTCTAGCTTTGCATTGTTTCATTCTTTTATTTATTTTGTCTCATCAAATCAATAATTCCCAACAATCTCATACTTGTTTATGTGTTTGAATATGCGACCTATCATTCAACTGGGTCTAGTATTACGGACCAAGTAATCTAGATACCGGGATAGCTCTCCATATCGTTCTTTATTTACTGGACCAATAGGATCACATAAACGTTCTTTCTTTTGTCTTTTGATTATGAGGCTTAGTTGTTTCGGTAGGTAAACCCGCTTTATGTTTCAGCATTAATGCTCTTAATTAACTGATATAAGATTGCAATAGTGCATACAGTATCATAAAACTCCTTCAAACCAATAAGTGGGTAAAGTCCGTTGGGCTGGTTTTCAAACAGGATCACCACTGCTTTAATTCTCTAAGATAAGTTTATAAATTAAACTAAAGGTGCTTTATGCGGTGCATTATTTGTGACAGGTTTAATTGTGTCTAGGTCTTAGGATGTATGTCGCCTAGTCTTAAGAATGATATGCCGCTTCGAGAGTAAGTAAATCTTTGTACTAAAACAACATACCAGCATTAACCGAATTTTATTATGGCTAATAAGTTTTCTATATTTGCTTGTACTGCTTTTCTATCTTCTAAATCTTCGTCTTTTGTGTTTTGTGTATTAGAATTGGTTATTTTTTCCACACCAAAACTTGTGCCAGTCTCTCAGGCTGAATCCGCTCATTTCATTAGAAAAACGTACATAGCTAGGTTTAACCGGTAAAATAGACTAATTAAAATTACTAATGATTATTTAGGATTTAAATTTACACTTTAGTCGTTCGACACCTACTTACCGCGAACTCTATCTTAGACCAGGTACACTGCTATTAAAGGTGTTGTTTTAGGTTTGTCGGGCTAAATATAATAGTGAAAACTTGATAAATCAAATAACTTGACACTACATTGACGCACATCCGGTTTTGGCGCCGTTGCCAGGGAGTAAAATAATTAAACCTTATTCTTATTAGTATTTCTAACCATTAATTAATTAGTTTAGTGTATTCTAATTATTTAAATTCTGTTTGTATTTATTCGCAGTGTGTGTTTAAATTGTTTGTTTAAATTCATGCATTGCTCAATACGATGTATTCAAGTCATCAAATACGGCATATTAGTCTATTTTACCTTTTTCTCTATTGTAAGTTGATTACAGGAAAAAATGGACGACCCAAATATCACACATGGATGAATTACATTCAGCACGTTTATGGGATGTTGCCTAACATCTTGGTTTTCGAAGAAGCAAATGCTCTTGCCATCTCTACAACCGAAGCGGAATATGTAAGCGCCAGAAAGGCATGTCAACAAGCCCTATGGATGAAACAAGCTCTCGTAGACTATGGCGTTAGGTTAGAATACATTCTAATAATGTGTGATAACAAAGGGGCTATAGACTTAAGTAAGAATCCCATTCAACACTCACAAACAAAACACATTGAGATTCACCATCACTTTCTTCGCGATAATATTCAAAAATGGAATATCTTTATAGAAAAGGTCTCATCGAAAGACAACATAGATGATATTCTAACTAAACCACTTAAACGTGAGCCATTTAACTACTTACGTCTAGGTCTAGGAATGATGGAACAAACTGATTAAGTTTTCGGCATCATAAAGAAATGATAATCATCAAAGAACTGTTTGTCAAAAATCTGAGAAAAATTTTCTCAATAGGTGGCGGCCCTCTTAATTCATAAAGGGCGGGGCCCTTAATTTTAAGGGGACCAGCCAGACTTTAAGGGGACCACCCACCTGACTGACTAAATTTTTTTCTCTCTTTGTGTCTAGGTTTCTATTTTACACAAAAAACATAAGATTGGGAAAAATCTATAAGCAAACTTTTACAAATTCTTCTATCTAAATGCATATCTTATTATACATATATACAATAGTCCCGATCTATTATTTTCTAAAAATTCTTTCTCACAACTTGGATCACATGAAAATCAATTTTTATATATTGTTGAGATATGCTAAAAACATTTTTCACACATGCGTAATGTTCTCTTACTTGTTGTCAAAAGTATATAATTTAATATATATTTTGGGCAATCTTGGTTGAGCAAAATTAAATCAAGGAGCATTTGGGTTATTTCTTAGGTTTTACATGTCTTAGTGTCGAAATAATCGCTACTTCACATTTGTCGCACTTAGGTACACACTAGTATTTGCACAAAAGTTTGGTTCATTTTGAACTTAACCCTCTTGTCAAGAAAAATTCTTTGTGCATTATATCTAGTTACTATTTTATATGCTCTTCACTCTTTTGGTCTTCAATTCATATATGATTATATGCCAAAATTATATGAAATATATAGTTTTATCCTACAACTTGTCATATATATGTAGAATGTTGAATACTTAATTGCTATATGCTAAAAATCTTAATTGCCATAAAAGGATGGACTTGCTGCAAATTAACCACCAAAACAGAAACCCTCACACAAATTTTTAAGAAAAATCGATTTTTGGGAAATCTGAGAAATAGCAGCAGGCGGCCCCCTTAATTCATAAAGGGCGGCCCCCTTATCTTTAAGGGGACCGGCCCCTAATTAAGGGGACCGGCCTGGACAGTCACGGGTAAAAACAATATTTCATCCCTTTTTGACCAAATACCCTCTAGACTTAGCTACTGTTTCTTTAAATTCACAAACATTTCTTGGATTTGATCATTTAAATGTTTATTCTTCCTAATTTAAACCTTTCCTCCACTATAAATACATTCTCAACCACCATCATCACAATCATTCTCACCAATGACATCTCCTAACAAACCCACATTCAAACCATCAAGGGTAGCCAAAATGAGTGTGAAACCCATTTGGAGAAAGAAACTAAACCCTTGTAACACATCCAATAAGCTCAATGTAAATTCACCTACACCAATGCCAAAACCACTTACTCCTCATTATGAACCATCTCAAGAAAATAATTACCCCAATCAAGCATTACCAAATCCTTACATTAACACTACTAGAAAAAGGGACTTTCAGCGACAGATTTTTCCGACGGAAAATATTCCTTCGCTAATTCTGGAAATATTCTGACAGATTTCCGACTATTATGCTTTTCCGACAGATTTGTGACGGATTCCCAAGAGATACTGTTGTTTCATGTCACTGTTCCAACTGAATTCTGGCGGACCATAAATTAGCGACCAC